>AWOL01S0032411.1:22418-71337 GCA_000715115.1 Nicotiana otophora
GTGGGTTGCTCTGATGGTAAGCACCCTCCACTTCCAACCAAGAGGTTGTGAGTTCGAGTCACCCCAAGAGCAAGGTGGGGAGTTCTTGGAGGGAAGGATGCCGAGGGTCATTTGGAAACAGCCTCTCTACCCCAGGGTAGGGGTAAGGTCTGCGTACACACTACCCTCCCCAGACCCCACTAGTGGGATTATAGTGGGTTGTTGTTGTTGTCACCTATAACTAGTCATTTTCAGTCAAATTTAGAGTTGTCAATTCCATATGCACATTCTGCAGTGAAGCTTTAATGGGAAGAATTTTTAGAGCGCTAAGACTTATTCAATGATAGTTTTAGAGCGCTTAGACCTTGACAAAAACATTTTTAAGTCGAAAATTCAAAAAGAGTTTGATTAGTTAGAATAACGTATTAATTGGTGTTAAAAAAAGTCCCAGTCAAAAATCATTTTAAAGTATTGATTGGTTAGGATAAGGATGTTACTTGGTGTATAGACCTCGACTTAAAGGTTAAAAGTTTCATAAATTTTGATGCTGATTATAATACAAGGATGTAGCTATTTGGGTTACTTTCTAAGAGTAGTAATGAATTTACATATTTGAAATTTTTTCAATAACTAATTAGAATGCAACTGAGCTATTGTGAACGTATCTACGGCTCCTGAATTATAAAGTGATGAAATTGATAATTTTTTTCTTCTTGTTCAGTTACTTTTATGTGACAAAAGATATTTTCTGGTTGTATTATTGGAGTGAAAGAGTTTGCTTTAAAAAAAAGATAAAAATTAAAATTTTCATGACTTTATTAAGCTGAACATGAAAAAGAATTGGTTCGATCAGCTGTATCATCTATGATTCCTTTGAGATCGCACAAGCCTGTACATGAAATATAACAAAACCAAATCAATCTACCTGTGAGAAAAATAAATGAATTCCAAAGATCTTTGGCAAATTCAAAGAGGATTTTCCGTGGTTGGGACCAGTAAGGATGGTACAACAATAGTCACTTGTTGTTCATTAACTACAAACTCGGTATGATCTTAGGCCATCTTTGTTCTTTCTGCCTCGTTCCAGAGAAAATTAATAATTCTAAGTATGAAGTTTACTTTTTTTTTTAATTTCCAAAAGCGTAGTAGAGAAACCTCATTTGGCTAAAAATCAACCATCTGCAACTTTTAAAGGTAACTTTTGTTTTGAAAGTGTATCTAGTCACAAATGAGCCAACTGTATGTCTTTCTTTGACTAGTATAGTGAGATGATTTTTTTTAAAATTCTGTAATTTGAAAGTGAAAGGAGAAAGCTCATGTCTTTTTCATAGGGTAACAAACACCTTAAGATTAAACATCTACAAACTAGGAAAGTAAAGGCATCCCCAGCAACTTAGGATAGACTCGAAACTTGCAATTTCCAAAAATCAAAAATTAAAGTTAAGAGCTTTAAGGATGAAGGAGGTAAACAATACACAGATTTATAAAAAATAACCTTCTAAATTATAAAATGGATAGACCATAAAAGTACATCTACAGCCTTTAAATAGCACAGTGGTTTACCTTTAGCTCAAAGCTTCAATAAGTCAATAAAAAGATTGTAGAAATACCACAGGGCAGCTCTGAATTGATAGTGTAACAAAAAATGGTAAATGAAAATGCTAAAACAGCTACTTCAATTGGCGACGTGCAACACCTATTTTAGTGGCGACCGTATTAAGTCGCCACAGAAGGTTGTCAGGAATGTAAGGCACTACTACAATTAGCGACCTCTGTAGTGGAGATGACAATGTTGCCAGCGATATATATCATAACATTTGGCGGCGGTGTTTGAAGTCGCCACAACTAGTTGTCAGTGAAATGTGGGTCGCTATTACAATTAGCGACACTGTACCTCTTTTAGTGGCGTAGTCGCCACAGAAGGTGGTCACTGAAATGCCGTAACCAAAATTTTTATTTCACCTTGTTCTCTAACAGTAATAAACATGAAATTGAGTAGATTACTCTTTAAAGTGCCACTTTTCTCATAAGAAAATATTTGGCTAATCCAAACTATTTTTATTTTATTTTTTTACATATAATTTTTGTGAAAGTTTTCCACCAAGGCTTACCAATGTGAACGTGCGTCCGCTCCTGTTGCATTATTCTTAATGTTTTATTATTAGAGCTTTTGTGTCCATCACGATCATCACAAATTGTAAACAAATGCGCCACAAAATGAACTTAGCACCACTTTTGGTGACGACTACTGAGGCTACCACTGATGAGATTGAGATGAACCAATGGTCAGAATATGTAGGCATCAACTTTCTATTTTCTTTGTAATTTTTTTCCCTTTAATAACGATCAGTTTTGTTGGATGAAACGTTCTAAGACTTGTTCTAGCATAACATTCCAAGCCATTACTATGGAAATTGAAGGGAATTCCAAGTCTCACCTAGTCATATTAGTCATTGATATGTTTAAGAAGGGAAAATAAAGATCTCTAGAGCCAAAATTTAGTACTAGTTATACAGATCTTCAGTAGAAGTTATTGCAATGTGAGTCGACTTGTTAATTCAATGAAGATACCACAACACAAAAAAGGCAATTGAAAAGGATACAAAAACTACATTTCTCCATATATAAAAATACCATGTTCTCTACATTAGTTTATATATCTCGCGTCAAATGTAATGAATGGTAGTTGAGTAATTCAAAAAAGAAAAGAAAAAGGAAAAGGTCAAACCGCTCTACGGTGCACTCTTAAACTCAGTAAATTAGACATATATAAAGCATTGAGAATGAGATTGTTCTTACGCTTGTTTTCGTTGATCACAGTCTAAAAATATGTCGCGTAATTTTGAACGTGAAAAATTTGAACGTGATAGATCAAGATGTGTCAGCTAGAAAATTCACCAAAATTTAGGTGAAATATGCGATCCAAAGAAATTATTACTTAAAAGATAAAACAAGCCTTTTGAGATCAGAGATGAAAGAGGCTACTGCTGGACTGAAACTTGCCTTGAAGTTGGCTGCAACAGAGGTTAAGCTCAATCACTTCGCCTGTCGTTTCATCACAATAAATTCCATCCCACGAGCAGCAATCTATGCTCATATTCTGTGATAGTGTTTTTGGATGAGATGTGAATGCACAAAAGCTATAATGAATTGAAGCATTAGGATTTATAGTAAACATGTGCACATTCTCTTGTGTGCACTTATCAAGTAATTGTTATCAACATTTGTGAAAAAGCGTACCTGTTGAATGTTATCAACATTGATCAACAAATCGCGTCAAAAATAAAGTTTTTTTTCCTACTGATCAGAGAGGAATACTTGCCTAAGTTTTGTTAATTGGTAAGATGTCAGTTCATAAAGATGCTTTGCCCATATTAAGAACTTCATACTGTCTCTTCACAAGATTTGTAGAGCACTACATACCACTTATTCAGAGATTGTGTACAAGTTATAGTTTCACATTGTGAAGCTGTTGTTATGAAGCAATCACAGTAACAATCACACAATATGTAAGTATCTGTTTAATCACTAAAATTATACCATATTAACCATAAGACATTTATTGTACCAGGGAACAAACAAGAATCAGAATGTAACAACAGCCGGAAGACAGTTTAGGACCCAAGACATGTCATCTTCTTCATATATTCAATACCATTGATTCATAAAGTCCAGCTAGATATATAGAAAGTAATCCTGAAACTTGGGTTTTCAAGAAGATTGTGAAAATGTTCTGTTTCTTGTTTTTGTTTTTGGGGTTGCTTCTTTTTCTTATGATCTGTTAAAAGTGGATTCTTTTATGTTTTTTCCCTCTGTTTTGGATGCGTTTCTTGGAAATTTTGACTAAATAAGAAAATTCTATGCATTTCGGTTTTCTGAGGTATTTGGGTTTTAGGAAATGCCATTGAGAAATAGCTATTTGAAAAGATTCAGTTTTTGACACTTTGACACTTTATATGTTCTGCTGTTGTTGAGAAAATATGTCTTGCTTGACTTGCTCAAATATAAAAATAAAATATTACTCCTTTCGTCTCAATTTATGTGAGGTTCTTTGGTCGGATACAAAATTTAAGAAAGAAAGATTTTTTAGAACTTGTAGTCTAAAAGTTGCAAAAAAGTTGGTTCCGGCAAATGATACTTTTGATTCTCTTTTCTTGGAGACTTAAATGGTAGTGTTAGTGTATTAATACAGCTCATAATGTGATGTACAAAAGTTATACTTGTTGATGTGTTTACATTTGGCACTTGATTATTATAATTTGAATCATTCAAATGCTAAGTATATACTATTACTATTGGCAGGATTTTAAGGTTTCAATAAGCTATTCAAGATCCATATATTTTGAAATCGTATGGGGTTATCCTTTTCATACCCACTTGCCTCTCATATTGATTTGGAAACTTCCCTTGAATCTGTCATTGTGAAATCTATTCATTTTGGATACAGAACCAACAGTACTGCAATCGGATGGCTTTGGAAAGATGTCTATAGAAAAAACTGTCAGCTTTAGGACAATGGAAAATGCAATGGAGTTCAGTAAAACTTCATCAGAAGAGAAGCACGAGTTTAATGAGTTTCGTAGGTTAGAAAGCATGAACGGAGAGTCCCCGAAATCTCCTCTAGTATATACTAACAGCCCCAAACACGAGGCAGCTTTAAAGTTGCAGAAAGTGTACAAGAGCTTTAGGACTAGAAGAAAATTAGCAGACTGTGCAGTACTTATAGAGCAAAGCTGGTATGCTTTTCTATCCAAAGAAAGATTATGTCCTAGCTTAAAATTCTGTTGATTTGATTTTTCCTGACATGTAGTTTTGAATAATTTTCAGGTGGAAGCTATTAGATTTTGCAGAACTCAAACATAGATCGATTTCATTTTTTGATCTTGATAAACACGAGACAGCAGTTTCACGTTGGTCGAGGGCAAGAACTAGAGCAGCCAAGGTAAAATTTGGATCATATCATTTATGCTTCTGAAAGTTAATGCAAAAATTTGAATTTACTCTGAGATGTTTACTGACTTTTATCTTCTTCATGCAGGTAGGGAAAGGCTTATCTAAAAATGGCAAAGCTCAAAAACTAGCTTTACAGCACTGGCTTGAAGCTGTAAGTAGATCATTTTATGGTTTACTGAGTTTATGTTTTTTTGCCGAATTTCTATTTTGCTAATGTGGAAAAGGTTTCCTTTGGAACAGATTGGCCCACGGCATCGTTATGGACACAACTTGCATTTCTATTATGTCCAATGGTTGCATTCCCAAAGCAAAGAGCCCTTCTTCTACTGGTAATTGTCTAGATAACGAATGATTGAATTGTGACGATAATACATCGTAAAAAGTTTCTCATTTGCTGACTGTGTTTCTCTGAATCAGGTTGGATATTGGAGAAGGAAAAGAATTGTCACGACCCAAAATCTCACATGTTGTGATTGCGCCTATCTCGATACTAGACAAATCGACAACCTCAATAAATCACAATTTCTTTTAAGTTTAAAAATATAATATTTAAGGTCAATACAAAATCTCATTAATACCGACATAAAACACTCCCAAAACACGGTGCCACTGAATACATGAACATCTAAATGATAACATAGTCTGACGGATAGAACACTGTCTGAAAAAATAGAACAGTACAAATAACTGAAAGGAAAGAGAGTCAAGGTCTACGGACGCCAAGCAACTACCTCGATAGTCTCCACAGATAAAGCTCCGAAAAACTAGCAACCGCCGTGTCCGGAGGTACCCGGATCGGCACGCGAGGTGCAGGGTGTAGTATGAGTACAACCAATTCAACAAGTAACAATACTAAATAAAGAGCTGAAGATAGTGACGAGCTGCACAGCTTAGTCCAATTACAGTAATTTCCAACATAAGATTTAGGGCATGCTTTCACTTTCAATATTTAACACTCAACAGTAATTTCATATCAAGTTTGACTGAAAAAGAAGATAATATCTTTCAGAAATTTTCAACACAAAAATATATGACAATTGTAGTGCAATAAGAATGAAATCATATGCATCCTCTCAGGACCATAGTCACTCAGCCATTTCATTTACTCAGCACTCATCACTCGCACTCAGTAGGTACCTGCTCTCACTAGGGGTGTACAGACTCCAGAAGGACTCCTACAGCTTAAGCGCTATAATCCGCACAGACAACCTAACGTGTTGCACGGACAACTCACGTGCTATAGTATAATATATGGATCAGCATGGACAACTCACGTGTTGCATGGACAACTCACCTGCTATAGTATCAATATCTGGATCCGCACGGACAACTCACGTGCTATAGTATAATATCTGAATCCGCACGGACAACTCACGTGCTGCACGGATAACTCACGTGCTATAGTATAATATTTGAATCCGCACGGACAACTTACGTGCTATAGTATCACAATCAGGCCATCGACCTCACTCAATTATAAATATCTCCAGTCTCTCGGGTTCTCAATAGTCATGATAATTAGCCCAAACAACAATAATATGATGCATCAATAATGAACAATAGAGACTAAGATAAAATAAACAAGTAAACTGTGACCGAGTACAAAACAACAATTTAGCAGATAATTCAACATGGACACGACCTTTGTGGGTCCCTATAGTGCCAACACATAATCTAAACATGATTTGCGGTTTAATTTCTCTACTATAGGGAGAATGTTCAGATAACCACAGATTATCCAACTACACAGTTCTATGGAATTTGACCAAGTCACATTTCCTACGGTGCATGCCCGTCACCTAGCATGTGCGTCATCCAAAACCGATCATATAACACATAATCCGGGGTTTCATACCCACAAGACCAAATTTAGAACTGTTACTTACCTCGAACTGTGTAATTCTTTATGCTGCTATATATTTGCCTCGCGAATCGGCCTCCGAACGCGTCAAATATAGCCATAGTTAATTCAATTCAATCAATACTAATTATAGGAATTAATTCCATATGAAAATACTAATCTTTCAACAAAATCCGAAATTTAACTCAAAAATCATCCGTGGGGCCCACACCTCGGAATCTGTTGAAACTCAAAAATCTGACAACCCATTCAGCTACGAGTTTAACCATACCAATTTTATCAAATTCCGATAACATCTCGGCCTCCAAATCTAAAATTTTCGTTCCTGAAAAGTTTTGCAAAAATCTTGATTTCTTCCATTTAAATCTGAAATAAATGATGAATATAACCATGGATTTATGAAATATAATCACTTTTGGATATAGGATACTTACCCAAGTCGAAGTCGTGAAGAAATCCTCAAAATCGCCCAAGAACCGTGCTAAAAAAATCCAAAACAAAATGAAGGAAATGACCATTTTTGGTCCTTAAGTTTCTGCCCATCTGTCACTAAAAGTCCATTTTCCGTCACGAAACATCTATTTCCCGTCACTAAATGTTCACACCAAAACTTGCTTGCACTAGCAGATATAGTTTTAACTAAAAAGGCTCTAACTCCATCATACGAAATCGAAATTCGACGATTCTTATTTCTATGAGTCACAAATAATAATACGAACCTAGTCGTTTAATCGAAACTCAATTCAGAGTTCATTTGCTCAATGCGATACCAATTTCGCTCGTTAAACAATTAACTCATGTTTCGCGCTAGAAACCCAATCGCGACTTGATGAAATTAGACCAAACTTTTCAGATCACTCCTATAATTAATTATCAAAATCCAGGAAGTCTCGAAATCGAATTTCGATTTCTAGAACTAAAAATAGATCTTTGGATCATTACATGCTTATACTCAAAACACCAAATTCTTCCAAAAACTCTTCCAAAAACTCTTCCAAAACTCATCCGAGCCCATGGGACCCCAACCAAGTATACTAACAAGTCCCATAATATGACACTAACTTAGTCGATGCCTCAAATTATATTTAACAATATTAAAACGCGAATCGTACCCTAATTCAAGCCTAATCAAAACTAACAAATTCCAAATTCTACATTCGATGTCGAAACCTATCAAATCAAGTCCGATTGACCTCAAATATTGTACACAAGTCATAAACGGCATAACAGACCTATTCAAATTTCCAGAATCATATTCCGTCCTCGATATCAAAAAGTCAACTCCCCGGTCAAACTTCCAAGTTTAAATTTCTATTTTAGCCATTTCAAGCCTAATTTAACTACGGGCTTCCAAATAATTTTTTGAACACGCTCTAAAGTCCAAAATCACCATACAGAGCTATTGGAATTATCAAAACTATATTTTGGGGTCATTTATACATAAGTCAACATCCGGTTAACTATTTCAACTGAAGCTTCCAACATGAAATTCATTCTTCCAAGCTAACTCCAAAATACCTTAAAACTAAAACCGACAATTTACACAAATCATAATACATCGTAGGAAGTTATTCAAGACTTTAAATAGTTGAAAGGAGCGTAAATGCTCAAAACGACCGGTCGGGTCATTACAATCTTCCCCACTTAAACATATATTTTTCCTCGAACGTGCCAAGAGTTGTTCCTAATCCTTTAAATCACTGTCCCTCCTTACCATGCACATACATGGTGATGATCCCACATCACCCTATTCTATATAGGCCTGACAACATAACACAACTGAAAATCATTAATTTAACCTTAGCCCAAAACTTGGAGCCCAATTTCTAATGCCAGAATTCTTTTCAAGATCTAAATCTCTTATATACACTGTATAAGTCTGAACAAGGTGTATCAAGTCATAGCCATAACCCCAAATATAATCACATTACATACTACACAACTCACATGTTCGGAGCACCATTCCCGTTCACAGTAATTACTCCAAACCAACCAAGTACAAGTCTTAAACCCCTTATCAAGCCAAACCGCATTCCAAAACCTTCGTACACTGCTGATAATAAAAGAAACATGCAAAAATCTCATGACCCCTTATCATAGCAACAAGTCATGGAGCTCTCTCACCCCAACCAGAATCATAATCACTTTCTAAGTCGACTTTCAATATTATCCTCCAGAATATACTGTACTCAAACCTGATAGTACCTATTCTAGGTCAAATAACCTTATATTATTAAACATAACTATCCCACTGACATGCCACATCAATATAACTCAAGCCACAATTGTGCAATCCGTGAACTCAAATATGGGAGATGTCTCAAGGAAGAGAACCGTATTACAAGTTCAACAAGCACCATCACAACCGCAATGTTACAACTAACTCCTCAGATTTCGTGAAGAGGATAACCGTAGGCGCATGCGCACAATTGTAGCGGAAGGAAATTAATAAATCATATAAATTATCATAGAAATATAATTCCCACACACGGCACGAACAACTCACGTGCCAATAATATAAATCGCCTAGCATGGTCACATGCCTCCAGTCCTAGCATATCATGCAGGAGCAATTAAACAAGTACACATATATATGATAATGAAATAAGATTCTGATGCTCCTGGACTGGTATAAATAACACGCCATAGCGTAAGCATGTGCAAAGTCTGCTATCACACTTCAAATCGGCAAGTTAACGCAAAAATAGTAACTACCCCATTTATTCAGGGGAATTAGCCTCTTTGTAACCTCAAATATAGCCCAGATAGTTCTCAAAAAAGGTACGAATACGAGAAACTTTATAACTTTACGCTTAACAGTCAACTCTACGCATATCATAGCCTAAGCATTCTTTCGAGTATGAATACTTTCCCCGATGCCCGCACATTGGCTCAAATATGCACACTTATAGCGCGTAGCTATCATAAATAATTAACGCAACTAGTGCCTCCACTGAGTTAAAATAAAATACTAACCTCAAATAGGCCGCAACCCGAAACAATATACTTCTGAGAACTCCAAGTCTCCAAATTTATCAAACACATGAATCACTGTAAATGATCCCAACTCCAGCACTAGAATGACGAACACATCTTCCATTCACGATCTACCCATGAGGAATACTTTCATAATTCTTCCGTACCACATAGCAATAATTTGAATATTAACAGTCTATCAACCATGTGAGTACTACAATACAAATGATCATATGTAAGTCAAAGCACAATGCGCCTTTTGAAATGCGCACATTTCTCAAGAATTACTGAGCAGTTATAATATTCATCTAATTATTTGAAATTGACCATTTTGTCCAAAATTCGTGATCTTCCTTTCAAGAATGAACTGCCACCTTCTACATGTAAATCTTAATCTCGCGCCATGCACCACGTCTGTCATGCCATCATGTAACAAGCACGAGAATCTCATTATCAACTTTGGGTAACCAGCAAATTACATACTCGGTCATTCAGTAACCTTCATCTTGCTTCCTTTTAGGAGAAATTCATAATACACAACACATTCCCTACACTAGTAAAATATATACGGTTCAACCCATGGTAGAAAACATTAAAAAAACTTTGAAATTTATTTGCACATAACCAAGCTATCAAAACTAAATCCCTCTAACTCGACCAAGCCACGCAGGTCACCAAACCCAAGAATATTACCACCAAAATTTGTATAAAGTCTCTCACAACATCATAATTACTCCATTAATACCACAACCGTAACACTCACTCTGAAAATACCTTATGTGAATTTAAAATAGTTCCTCTTTCCTTTCTTATACTGAAATATAGAATCCACTGTCATACAAAATTACCGCAAGTCTCGACACCTTCAAATGCAAATCTCATATTTTATCCATACACAAGTCCGAAAATATTCTCAATTACTATATATAATTCTCAAACCCATTAAAATTTTCTCAGGAGTCATCCACTTTGCTCAAATCTAAATTACACCGCCCAAACGGGCCGAAAGGCAGAAGCCCCATTAGCACAACAACTCCCAAAGAAGTAACCCTGCCTTAACACCACCAATCAAATTCATACTTCTTGCGCACTATGTTCTTCAAAATAACAATTTAATCATTCCATGATTTCCGTATTTCTATAAATTTCCATATAACCCGTATTCAGGAATTTCCTTACTCGAGTTATCCTCGATCTCCATCTCTACAAGTCATACCTGATCCACAAGTATGTCTCTTACCAAAACTAAAATTTAACACATAACCATGAAATCAAATTGTCAATAGCAGGCTCCCCCACTTAGCTTTAACCTGTAATTAAATAAACATAGAACCCGCAAGGATTTCTCCTTCTCAATTACCATGATCTCGCATCGTTAACTCGCCAGACTTCTCGAAGTCTTTTGTTAAGCTTTTCATGAACATTCTGAATCACCAGCCACAGTCACACACTCGACCTCTTACCAGGTAGCAAGTAATATTCCTCGCAGAAACTTCATCAACATTATGCCACCGCTAACTGCTCACAGGAGATAACCTACGTGTGGAATTCCTTACCGATATCTTCCAACATCGTTGCACTGGGTGCAACGACCACATAATCAGTAAATTTTCCTGAGCTCATGCTCGCCAACCATTTGTATAAGTACGCACTTTCCCTATTGACATCAACTGAAAGTTCAACAATACCTTCCGAACTCAAGTCATAATGCGCCTGAAACGATAATCAGATCTTCACATCCCTTTTCATTTCAAACAAACTTTTTTCTGCCATATTCAATCTTTCTTCGTACAGTAACCATCACTCAAAATAACGTTTCTAGGCCAAATGACATTCTATCATGATTCCCACTACTAAAATATCAAGTTTTAATGACGGACAAATTCTGTAGCTAAACAGAAAAATTCGTCGCTAATCTCATTTAGCGATAGATTAGCAATAAATTATCAAGAAATTCTGCTAGCTACGAGCATTTTAGCGACAGATTAGCGACGACGTTCGTAGCTAATTCCAGTTGTTTTTGGTAGTGTCCAAACCATTCTACACTTTCTCAAGGCGCGCGACTACCCTACCACATAATCCATATGCTAATATGCCACTCTTACTTCGGTTAAACCATCTCCTTTAAGAAACTTCTCAACCTCTACTTCTCCTACTTGACCTGCTAGTACTTCAACCACCGCAAAACATTTTCCGTCATGTCTTCCCTCGTACTTTGCTGCCCAACTGTTGCATCAAATCAAAATGCATCTCTGGAGCACCTGAACCAATAAAATGTTACCGACTCTAAGCCTTTCAAAGATCATCTTTCACGAGCCATCAACATTAGAAATACCCATTCGATTCTGAACCGTTGCACACAGCTATCTCTGGCAACCGCCCCTCATGCACCATTTCATAACACCCTACCTCGAAGGCGAAATCCAAGAAGACCGTAACACCGGCGGGCCATAATGCGTTCAAACAAGGATGGCAACACCGCATCATAATGAAAATTCCACCATGCTCGCAAATACCAAGTCTTGTTACTTTAACAACCAAACTTGGACATCTATAGTTTGATTGCCTTTCCTCCGCTGAAATTAATTGTTGAACCCCTTAATCATGCACTGAGAAATCCTATCTTCAAGCCATTCACCGCCTCAACACATAATGAGCACCTTACCATTACACTAATATTATGCGATAATAACCATAGCCATCGTAGCAATCCGTGCACAGTCTCGAAATCATAAAAAATATAGATACTGAGCTGGAATAAAAGAACATTCTTCTGCAAGGCGATGATAATAGCCTGCCCGAACACGCAGGGAAAAACATCTTGCACCACGTTTGCAATACCACTACAACTCCTCGACGCCCAATTAATAACAAGCACTTCACATCGCATAAGATTGAGTAGGAACAAATAAAGGCATAAGCCTCAATAGAATAAAATCTCACGATGAGGAAATCAAGAAGGGAAGTGCTTCTAACAAAATTGTAGCCTCTCGAAGATAAGTATAGATGTCTTTGTACCGATCCGCAAGACTCTACTAGACTTGCTCATGACTCGTGATGCCTATGTAACCTAGGCTCTGATACCAACTTGTCACGACCCAAAATTTCACCTATCGTGATGGCGCATATCTCGATACTAGGCAAGCCGACAACCTCAATAAACAATAATTTCTTTTAAGTATAAAATTATAATATTTAAGGTCAATACAAAATCTCATTAATACCGACATAAAACACTCTCAAAAACCGGTATCACTGAGTACATGAGCATCTAAATGATAACATAGTCTAATAAATAGAACACTGTCTAGAAATATAAAATAGTATAAATAACTGAAATGAAATAGAGTCAAGGTTTGCGGACGCTAAAAATCTTCCTCGATAGTTTCCGCAGATAAAGCTCCAAAAAACTAACAATAGCCGTGTCCGGAGGTACCTGAATCTGCACGCGAGCCACCTCAGCAAGTAACAATACTAAATAAAGAGGTGAAGATAGTGACGAGCTTCACAGCTGAGTCAAATTACAGTAATTTCCAACATAAGATTTAGGGCATGCTTTCATGTTCAATATTTAACACTCAACAGTAATTTCATATCAAGTTTGACTGAAAAAGGAAGATAATATCTTTCAAAAATTTCCAACACAGTAATATATGACAATTGTAGTGCAATAAGAATGAAATCATATGCATCCTCTCAAGACTACAATCACTCAACCATTTCATTTACTCAGCTCTTATCACTCACACTCAGTAGGTACCTGCGCTCACTGGGGGTGTACAGACTCCGGAGGGGCTCCTTCAGCCCAAGCGCTATAATTTACACAGACAACTCACATGCTGCACGGACAACGCACGTGCTATAATATCATAAATGGATCTGCACGGACAACTCACGTGCTATAGTATCAATATCTGGTTAAGCACAAACAACTCACATGCTGCAAGGACAACTCACGTGCAATAGTATAAGATTTGGATCCGCACGGATAACTCACGTACTAAAGTATAATATCTCACAATCAGGCCCTCGACCTCACTCAGTCATAAATCTCTCCAGTCTCTCGGGCTCTCAATAGTCATGATAATCAACCCAAACAACAATAAGATGATGTATCAATAATGAACAATAGAGATTGAGATAAAATAAACAAGTAAAGTGTGACTGAGTACAAAATAATAATTTAGCAAATAATTCAACATGGACACGACCTTTGTGGGTCCCTACAGTGCCAACACATAATCTAAACATGATTTGTGGTTCAATTTCTCTACTATATGGAGAATGTACAAATAACCTCAAATTATCCAATTACACAATTCCATGGAATTTGACGAAGTCACAATTCCTATGGTGCACGCCCACACGCCCGTCACCTAGCATGTGCGTCACCTCCAAAACCGATCATATAATATATAATCCGGGGTTTCATACCCTCAGGGCTAAATTTAGAACTGTTACTTACCTCGAACTGTGTAATTTTTTATTCTACTATTCCTTTGCCTCGCGAATCGGTCTCCGAACGCCTCAAATCTTGCCATAATTAATTCAATTCAGTCAATACTAATTATAGGAATTAATTCCATATGAAAATACTAATTTTCCAACAAATTCCGAAATTTAATCAAAACTCGTTCGTGGGGACCACGTCCCGGAATCTGACGAAAGTCATAAAATCCGACAACCCATTCAATTACGAGTCTAATCATATCAATTTTATCAAATTCCGATAACAACTTGACCTCCAAATCTAAAATTTTCGTTCTTGAAAAGTATTGCAAAAATCTTGATTTCTTCCATTTAAATCCGAAATAAATGATGAATATTACCATAGATTTATGAAATATAATTACTTTTGGATATAAAATACTTACCCAAGTAGAAGTCGGGAAAAAATCCTCAAAATCGCATAAGAACCGTGCTCCAAAAATCTAAAATGAAATGACCATATATGGTCCTTAAGTTTCTACCCTTCTGTCACTAAAAGTCCATTTTCCATCACTAAAAGTCCATTGTTCTGTCACTAAAAGTCCACATCAAAACTTGCTTGCACCATTAGTTATATTATTCACTAAAAAGGCTCTAACTCTATCATACGAACTCGGAATTCGACAATTCTTGTTCCTATGAGTCTTAGATAATAATACGAATCTAGTCGTTCAATCGAAACTCAATTTAGAGATCATTTTCTCAATGCGATACCAATTTCGCTCGTTAAACAATTAACTCATATTTCGCGCTAAAAAACCAATCGCGACTTGATGAAATTAGACCAAACTTTCCAGATCACTCCTATAATTCATTATCAAAATCTTAGACGTCTCGAAATCAAATTTCGATCTTTAGAACTAAAAATGGACCTTTGGATCATTACATGCTTATGCTCAAAACACCAAACTCTTCCAAAACTCATCCGAGCCCATGAGACCCCAACCAAGTATATTAACAAGTCCCATAATATGACACAAACTTAGTCGTTGCCTCAAATTATATTGAACAACACTAAAACACGAATCGCGCCCCAATTCAAGCCTATTCAAAACTAACAAATTTCAAATTCTACATTCAATGCCGAAACCTATCAAATCAAGTCCGATTGACCTCAAATTTTGCACACAAGTCATAAACGACATAACAGACCTATTCAAATTTCCAGAATCAGAATCCGATCTCAATATCAAAAAGTCAACTCCCCGGTCAAACTTCCAAGCTTAAATTACTATTTCAACCATTTCAAACCTAATTTAATTATGGGCTTCTAAATAATTTTTCGGACACGCTCCTAAGTTCATAATCACCATATAGAGCTATTGGAATCATCAAAACTCTATTCCGGGGTCGTTTACGCATAAGTCAACATTCGGTCAACTATTTCAACTTAAGCCTCCAACATAAAATTCGTTCTTCCAAACAAACTCCAAAATACCTTAAAACCAAAACCGACAATACACATAAGTCATAATACCTCGTAGTACATTATTCAACACTTCAAATAGTTGAAAGGATCTTAAATCATACCAGTTGGGAAAGCAACTGTCTTGCAAATGGAGCACAGGAGCTGGACCTCGAATCGGATGTTTAAGGGATTACCCTTCACAGCTGCAATCCCATGCTTTAGAACAAGTGAGCTTGTCCCCGAGAAGTGCTTGCCGTCTCAAGATGAGCTTCCCTTCGAGGGCATCAACACCAACGAGCTTGAGCAGGGTAGTGCTGGTTTCCTGTTCCCTTTCTCATTTGGGAAACAAGATTTTAATTTGTCTTGTCTCAGTAGCAGATATTCCACTCCGCCATATAACGGACCCTAACTTCAGTTGCTGAACCTCATAATCTTGAACTAGGATTAGTTTTTTTCTTTTCATTAGTCTGTTCTTTCACTGTGAATAGAAAAAATGATATAGGGATTCTTTTCCATTCTTTTCACAGGAATTCTTCCATAGTTATTTCTATTGAACTGTAAACAATTTTGAACATCCTAGTAGTAGATTGCAAGATACAAGCTGTAATTGTTTTTTTGAGTTCCAATACGTTGTAATTGGAGAAGAAAGAAATGAGAAAAAAAGGGAAATCATTCTTTATCTATGGTGTTAATTCTTAGATAAACTTTTGTGTTTGAAAATTTACCCATGGATTAGATGTGACACAATTCGTCATAATTCTTAGATGTTGTGTAGTTTATCATACTCAGCATTTTGAGAACCAGAAACAAATCTGAATTCAGCACTCTAGGTGTATTCTCACTTTATATTGAGGTCACGAGTTCGAGCCGTGGAAATAGCCTGCTGCAGAAATGCCGTGCAAGGCCGCGAACAAATAGACCTTTGTGGTCCGGTCCTTCCCTGAATCCCACTAATAGTGGGAGTTTAGTACACCGGGCTGCCCTTTTATTGTGACCAAAGCCTATAGTATTGAATGAAAGAAAAGTCTCTTGTTTACCCAAGTTACCTTGTTGTTCTATTTTTAGTTAGGATATATATAGAGCTTTGTGTGTTAGCATTTAAACCACTGCTAGGAGAGAGTGTATTTGATTGTCAAAGGATCCTCGTTTGTTTCATTGTTTTTCTTGGATAGAAGGAACTACTGTAAGGATTCAGGAAACTGATGCAAAACATGACTCTTCAACAAAGTTTAATATGGGCTAAAACCTTATTTTAAAAAGACATTATTTCTTTCTGACAATCTCTTGTCAAAGCAAATAATATAGGCAGTTTTGATAAAACTGACTGACTCACAGGTCATAGCATAAGTACTTGTTAGAACTAGTTAATTTCTTTAATACTCAATCATTATGATGTGCTTCCAACTTCTTGGAAGTAATTAATGAAATCCCAAACAATTAAGAAATATGTAACCCCAAACTGAAAATTTTATTAATTTTAGTCCTCAAAGTTGTGGATTATATTGCAACTTAGTGGTCAATGAGACGAGTAAAAATTTTGGGAATCAGGGTTCAAATTCCAAAAGAGACAAAATATCTTAGATGATTTCTTACCATCTGCCTAAGCATTGATTGGACAGAGTTATCCGATACCTGTGCTGATAATATAACAAATATCCAATGAAATAATTTAGATGTGCAAGCTGCCCCGACACCATGTTGACCATGTAGTTTTTGAGTTCAGAAAGAACATTTATTGTTAAAAGTTGACATGAAAAGAAGTGGAACCTAATCTAACAGATGTAAGACAATATAATGGGCATATGTTGGATGAGGAATTGCATTATTTGCAAAGCCAATTGTTACTGTCTAGGAGATTCAAAACATGGAAATATTAAAAGTACAGACAAAAACTGAAAAAACAAAGTAGATCTTTTTTCTGCAAAATCAGCAAGTATAAACCTTAATATTTGTTGAGTAAGTTCATGAACTTGTCAATAATTAGGGAATATTACTAATAAGTGTTATTCTATTTCCAAAAGTTTGCACTTATCATGCTATCTACATATTTAAAACTTGCAATTTGGACACAGTATTTTAAAAGGCGTGGGCGTAAGACGAGGCGTTTTACATAAGTCTCAGCGAGGCGTAAGCCCTGAGGCACGAGGCGTAAGCACCATAGGTATTTAATTTTTAATATTTTATAAAATAATATAATTATAATAAATATTTATAAACAGGTAAAATTGCATAAAAATGAAGAATACTATAAATATGTGAAAAAGAATATATAGATGTGATTCATCCCCACAGAAAACTAGTCAAAATAATCTATTATACGCTACTTAGAAGCTCAAGTAACATGAGTCGAAAAGAATAAAGTTTTCTACATGGAGGAACAAAAAGGATGACTAACCTTCAATTTGAACTTTGAACTTCCTGCTATGAAAGAGAATGGAGTTCTCTTTGCAGTTGTAAAAAAAATTTAAATATTCGTTACTTTTGAGAGATATTAGCAGACTAGCGGACAAGATAAAGAATTGGGAAAGACCATGAATTGGTGCTTCAATCAATAAAAGAGATATTGACTTTTAAATTAAATACATTTCAGTTCCTTTTTAAAACTTTTCAGTAATTACCAAGCTGATTTTTGAAAATATGGGTATTATATGAAAGACTTATTCAACAAATTTTGTTTTAGTTTGAAAGAATCTCTAGGGCTTACGCTTCACTAAAACAACTCACCTCAAACGCGGGCGTACGCCCCGAATTGTTGGGCGTACGCCTCTTGAGACTTTCGCCCCACACCATCGTCCTGGGGCGTTTTTGGTGCGCCTCGCCCTAAGGCTCACCCCAAAAACGCCTTTCAAAACACGGTTTGGACATGCAAGTTTTCTTTGTAACCACTTATTGATCCAAAACATTAGTAGTTTAAATAATTGTTGCATTAACTTCATGGTATCATGTTCTGTTTATTTTTTACTTTTCCTTTAACTTATTTGTTTTGGTTTTATTTGAGTAAAGAGCATTAAAGTACAAAGTCTTTGTTTTTGCTATCTGCTTCCAGATCATTAGGTTACTTGGAGCCCAACAATTGGTTTGAGTGTTCTTTGAATAATTTGTGATCTTAAATTTTTGAATTGCATATCTAGGAAGTTGCTTCAATGATGCATAATTGTCACGACCCAAACTTTCACCATAGGCATCATAGTGGCACTTAGTCTCTAAGACTAGGTAAACCGATTACAATTACATTTCGAGTCCATTTTGTTTTTACATATAATGTAATACAAGTGTCGAAATCAGAAGCGGAAACAAATATAGCAACCTCCCAAGACTGGTAATACTGATTCACGAACTCTAACTGAATAATGCAGTGATCTCAAGGATCGAATGTACAATACTGTTCCAATAAGGGTTGACAATACAAAAAAATTTAAAGACTCCAAGGGACTGCGACGACCAAGCATCTCTACATTGAATCCTTGTGATCAACACATTAATTCTGCCCGAGTCCGGTATCTCCAATACCTGGCTCTGTACAAAAATATGCAGAAGTGTAGTATGAGTACACCACAGTCGGTACCCAGTAACTATCAAGACTAACCTCTGTGGAGTAGTGACGAGGTACAGTCAAGACAATCACTAGACAAATAACCTGTGCAAAATAACAGTATATAATAGTACTGGAAAACAACTAGCAGTGATAGCAATAAAAATCAACCAGTGATATAAACAACAAGGCAACAAGAACACCATAATTATTGCCCAAATAAAAAAGGAACACAAGTACAACCAATTATACAAGTCCTTCATATATAAATCTTTCACATATAATTCTTTTGAATAAATACCATCCGAATATATTTCTTTCAAATAAATATCTTTCGAACATAAAATTCTTTGAAGTAAATATCTTTCAAATAAAAGTCACTCTGTGACACCTCATTTCATAATCATAAGACACAGGTCTCAGCCCACTTTCATATTGTCGTAACACGGGTCTCAGGCCACTTTCATATTTTCATGGCACCCTGTGCCCATATTTCTGTCAAAACCGCACGGACAACTCACATGCCAATAATAAAAAATATCATATTTTCCCAATACCCCGTGCCTATATTTCTTTCATAACCGTACGGACAACTCACGTGCCAATAATATAATCATTATATTTCCCTGTGCATTTCATTTCATATTTGCATGAACAGTTCACGTTCCAATATCATAATCATTATATTTTTCTAGCACCCTGTGCCCATATTTCATATCACATCTACACGGAGAGTTCACGTGCTAATAACATAATCCACCCGGAAATAGCCACATGCTCACAATTTCAACATAGATCACACTATTATCCAGTTTACCGAAACAACAAGACAAGTTGCACAAGATGTAAATTAAACACAAGGAATATCACAACATCACATGAAAATTTCCAACGCAATAACCCTACATCATCACATAAAAGTTACCAACACAGTAATCCCACATCATCACATATCATCCCTTACAATAACCACCCTTATCTCTCCTATAGCCACCCTTATCACTCCTATGATAGCCTCCCTTATCCCTCTGCCCTGACAATATCAATAGCCACCCTTATCGCTCTAATAATAGCCTCCCTTATCGCTCCGTTTAATAGCCTCCCTTGGCACTCCGCCCAGACAATATCCCAACACATATAACAATAGTGAAATGCTACCCTTATTCCCGCATAGTGTCAACAATGGAATGTCACACTTATAGCCGCATAACAGTAACCCAAATCACACAACAATTCACACAAAATATTATCCCAACAACACAACATCATCAATTCGTATTTACAAATTGCCCGTAGGCCACAACCATTCCAAAGGTATAATAAAGTCAATTAATTTCACAACAGATAGTCCACGGCTCAACACAATGTATATAAAATCTCAAAAACAACCACATGGATGGGAAAATAACTCAACACAGGACAACAACTTCTTTAATCCAACTTTTTGATAAATATATAAATGCCTCAATTTAAACTTATTTAATTAATTATTTGCAAATGAAAAATCCATAATGTGATTATTTCCAAGAAATATCAAATCAACAACACACGGAAATCACATAAAAATCCAAGTGATAATAACACCAAATTATCATATAAAATACAAATTCGACAAACAATGAATAAGGCATGACAAATCAAGGATTTACTAAGTTTCAACAATTTTTCAATTTAATACATAAGGGCGTCTACGAATTTCAACCGATATAATTTGCACATATAAACTAGGTACGTACTCGTCACCTCGCGTACATAGTTTTGAATTACACAATTTCCACATAAGACTCAATGCTTAAGGGGTAATTCTCCCACTCAAGGTTAGACAAGATACTTACCTCGTTTCGCAACTAATTTCAAGATTCCAATAAACCTTTGCCTCGCGAATTCATGTCTGAAAGATTCATATCTAGTCACAAACAATTAAATATACTCAGCACGAATCGTAGGAATTAATTCCATATGAATTTGCTCAATTTCACAATATAAATTCAAAATTAACTCAAAACTCAATAGTGTGGCCCATGTATCGATGCATGACAAAAGCTACAAAATATGAATGCCCATTCAACCACGAGTCCAACCATACAAATATTATCAAATTCCAACATCGGATTGATCTTCAAATCTTCATTTTACATTTTTGGAAGAGTTTATAAAAAATTGACTTTTCTTCCATAAATTCACGGATTCATAATGTGAATGAGAATGGAATCATGAAATATAATTAATATATGATAAGTAATACTTACCCCAATGTTTTCCCGTGAAACGCGTCCAAATATCGCCTAAACCAAGCTCCCCTAACTCAAAAATGAGTAAAAATGGCAAAACTCCCCGTTTTATGGGGTTTTTATTGTTCGGGCACCACATGTGGCATGGGGCGCTACTTGTGGTGCTGTTTACATAACCTTTAAACATCCCAGTGCCAGGGCTAGTGCCCCACACTAGCCTAGGCGCTGACAACAACGGAAAATCATTCCCGATACGGAAATAGGCATAACTCTCTCATACGATGTCCGCGACGATTCTTTTTGTTATGGATCCGAAATTTCAATACGGATCTAATGCTTCAATAAAAACAGAATTTGGAACTCATTTGCTTAATGTTATACCACGTATTCTTGAAATATCAATGTCGAAACATTCTTGGTTCGAGGCAGAAATATAGCAAATCAAGTTCGATTGACCTCAAATTTTGCACACAAGTCATAAATGACATAACAGACCTATTAAAATTTCCAAAACTGGATTGCAACCTAAATCAACTATGGACTTCCAAATAAATATCTGCACACACTCCTAAGTCCAAAATTAACATACGGAGCTATTGAAATCATAAAAATTCCATTTCGGAGTCGTTTGCTCAAAAGTCGACTCTCTGGTCAACTCTTTTCTTTTAAGCTTCTTGAATAAGAATTGTTCTCCTAATATGATTCCAAATCGTCCGAAAACCGAACTCAACCATACACGCACAAGTCATAATACATATTCCGAAGTCGTTCGGGACCTTATGTCGTTGTACGAGGCGTAAGTTCTTAAAATGACAAGTCAGATCATTACATTCTTCTCCTCTTAAAAATACGTTCGTCCTCGAATATCCCAAGAATTATTCTGAGGACATTAAATTACTGAGTGCATTCTTACACACATAACTTGCAGGTGATTCTACGTCACCGCAAATTTAACATGGATCGAACAATTCCATCTCAGTTGAAGATAACTTCTTTTATCCATACTTATAAACTTTAAAACCATTTATTACACTCCAAACATTTTCAAAAGGCCTGATTCTCACATCAACACACGGTATTAGTCTCAACTGGCTATAGCAACTCGTGCCTACGCACACATCAACTTTCTTGATAGTGCTGAAGTACTTCGAAATTTTTCGGGGTGTTACATTCTCCCCCACTTAGGATCATTCGCCCTTGAATGAGAAGTAGAGTCCGCCCTCAAACACATAACATAACTTATCTCTTATTTCGCACGTCTCAATCCCCCCAAAATTTACTAACTCCCAAATTTTTCAGAAATTTCGGCAAAGTCCCCCCTATAATTAGGCCTATCCACCTACCGAAGTAACACCAAAACAACTCCTAACAACACATTTACAACCTAACAAAGCATCACAATGTATATATCAATAACACTAATCTCAGCATTACGAGCATAGCATTATCATAATGATATCTGGACATGAAGCACATCATATGTATGTCCATAACCACATCTCTGGTATTAATAGTTGTTCATAATCGATTACAACATTGCCAATTAACTTCATGTTAACAAAATCTCATTCCAAACCTCCACTTTACTAACAACGAGATACGAGGCATGAATACCTCATAATTATTTACCTAAATTAATGAGTCATATTCAACGCCACCTGAGCACTCACCTCGTAGGCTAAAACTCAATAATTACAACACGAATATGGAAAATTATGCATAGAGAAATTTATACAAGAATCTTCAAATAAGCCTAACAGGAATGACTCCCTATAAGTACTATAGTATAAATTTAATTTCACAAGGGAGAATTTAAACACATAAATTTTCATCACAAGGATCTCGTCCTTATATAACTTCCACTTAGGCTCGTAACCCAGTTTAAACATATCAAATCATATTAAAATGCGAGGATCTCGTCCTCTGTTCTGAATCACAAGTATTTTGAACATTGTCCCTACAAATATTTTCCATTTGCTTTCTTTCTTCTTTTCAATAAATTCCGTAAACAATTTTCACAACACATAATGAACCCCCATACCAATATGGCATATAATTCATAAAATTGAAATAAATTATTTCAAAATCACATCAAAACCCACTGTAGAGAGTAATAGAAAGTCACTTTTGGACTTATAGTCCATAATAGTGTACAAAATAAAAATGATAGACAGGGGCAATTATCGTCGAATCTCCCGCCAGGGATAAACATATAAGCGGGTCACAAAATTACGAAGCTCACCCATAAGCAAAGCATAATAGGAGGACTCGCCTCAATATTCAGAACCGAATCAAATTAAGGAGAAATATCCCTTTATAACAATTCGGGATCGTACCTATAACGACACCATCTGGTGTGGTGGCCTCGTCCACACCATAGTAAACATATCAATGGGCTCGGCCTCCCCCTCTAAGGTGCCCTCTACCCGCCTGTCCTCCACCCCTAACTGGTTGTGCACGTGGGGTAGCAGCTATATTGGGGCCCGTAGCCTGAGTGTTCTAATAAAATCCACCCCTTCCAAGTCTAAGACAATCTCTCATGATCTGCCTAGTATCACCACACTCATAATAACCCCTTTAAGGTCGCAACTTCTCGTACTGAGTCTGTGCCGGATAATTAGAATAACCACTGTAAGAATTTCGTGTCGGTGGTGTACTATAAGATCTTACTGGAGCACCCCGAGTAATATGATGTTCAGACTGAGGTTGAGGTGGCCGATTGCTCGAGCCTCCACCATAATGGTTCATAGCTTAAGAGTAAAATCCACTGAACCCTCCAGAGCTTCGATACCTTTTGGCCTCCTTAGACTCTCTTTCCTCACCAAGAACATCCTCAATCCTCCTCACAATCTCTTGAAATAGTGTATCTATTTGCAACTCTAGATCCATGCATATTTGAAGATCATAATCGAGCCCCTCAATGAATCTGCGAACCCGTTCTCTGACTGTAGGAACCAAGATAGGTGAGTGTCGGGCTAACTCACTGAACCTGATAGCATATTTTGACACCGTTACGGTGCCCTGATGCAATCGTTCAAACTCTGTGCGCCATGCATCCCGGAGAGTCTAGGGAACAAATTCTTTCAAAAACAATTCCGCAAATTGAGCCCAACTTGGTGGTGTTGCATAGTATGGTCTACCTTCTTCATAGATTTGCCGCCACTGATACGCTACGCCTGACAACTGAAATATAGTAAAGGCAACTCTGTTCACTTCCACAATACACATGATGCGGATAATACGATGACACATTTTTAGAAATCCCTGGGCATCCTCTGTAGTTGTGCCACTGAAAGTAGGTGGACTATACCTCTTAAACCTCTCAAGTCTTTTTTGTTCTTCTTCTGATGCCTTTTGCCTAACCTCAGGCTGAATCAAAATAATAGGTTGTACTGGTAATACACCCAGAACCTGACCAATGTAACTCACTGTTCTGGAGTACGGGCAGTAGGAGTCTGAGTTACTCCCCCAATCTGTGAAATATTTGGTGCAAATGAGATCAATCCCGCCTGAGTTAATGTACCAAGCATATTCAAGAACTGTGCTAAAGTATCCTGTAGTCCGGGGGCAACAATAGGTGATTTTGGTACTTGTCCCCCAACTGGAGCTACTGGCGGCTCCTCAACTGCTACTCTGACAGGTGCTCTAGTCATGAAACGTTCCTTTCCTCGGCCTCTACCTCTTGCGGCCCTTGCAGTAAGTGCAAGTGTATGCTCAACTGAACCAGTAGCACGTGTCCTCACCATCTATGAGGGAATAGAGATACAAAGGCTCAAATTCCAAGATCAACAAATTTCGCATGACGGGAATGGAAGAAGTGGAAATTTCCTAATAGTTTTGTAGCCTCTCGAACATAAGTACAGACGTCTCCGTACCGATCCGCAAGACTCGTTCGTGACTCGTAGAACCTATGAACCTAGGGCTCTAATACAAACTTATCACGACCAAAAATCCCACCATAAGAGTTGTGATGGCACTTAGTCTCTAAGACTAGGTAAGATGATTACAATTATATTTCGAGACCATTTCGTTTTTACATATAATGTAATATGAGTGTCGAAATCAGAAGCGGAAACAAATATAACAACCTCCCAAGACTGGTAATATTGAGTCACAAACTCTAACTGAATACATGCAATGATTTCAAGGATCAAATATACAATACTGTACGAATAAGAGTTGACAGTACAAAAAAAATGGAAAGACTCCAAGGAACTGCAACGACCAAGTAGCTCTACCTTGAATCCTTGAGATCAACACACTAACTCTGTCCGGGTTCGATATCTCCAATACCTGTCTCTGCACACAAATGTACAGAAGTGTAGTATGAGTACACCACAGTCGGTACCCAGTAAGTATCAAGACTAACCTAGGTGGAGTAGTGACGAAGTACAGTCAAAATACTCACTAGTCAAATAAGCTGTGCAAAATAACAGTGTCTAATAGTACTGGAAAACAACTAGCAGTGATAGCAACAAAAATCAACCAGTGATATAAACAGCAAGGCAATAAGAACACCATAATTATTTCTCAAACGAATAAGGTACACAAGTACAACCAATTAAACAAGTCCTTCATATATAAATCTTTCACATATAATTCTTTTGAATAAATACCATCCAAATATATTTCTTTCAAATAAATATCTTTCAAATATAAAATTCTTTCAAATAAATATCTTTCGAATATAAAATTCTTTCAAGTAAATATCTTTCAAATAAAAGTCACTCTGTGACACCTCATTTCATAATCATAAGACACGGGTCTCAGCCCACTTTCATATTGTCGTAACACGAGTCTCAGGCTACTTTCATATTTTCATGGCTCCATGTGCCTATATTCCTGTCAAAATCGCACAGACAACTCACATGCCAATAATAAAAATCATCATAGTTTCCCAGCACCTTGTGCCCATATTTCTTTCATAACTGCCCGGACAACTTACGTGACAATAATATAATCATTATATTTCTCTGGCACCTCATTTGCACGATCCAAAATCCTTACCCGTCGTGATGGCGCCTATCTCAATGCTAGGCAAGACAACAACCTCAATAAGCCACATTTTATCTTAAGTTTGAAAACATAATATTTGAATTTCATAGAATATCACACAAATCACTGACATAAAATACATTCCCAAAATCCGATTTCACTAAGTATATGAGCATCTAAATGATAACAAAGTCGGACTGATAAAAACATTGTCTGAAAAATGTAGAAAATTACAACAACAGAAAAGAAAAGAGTCAAGGTCTACACACGCCAAGCAATTACCTCGATAGTCTCCGCAAATAAAGCTATGAAAAACTAGCAACCGCCGTGTCCCGAGGTATCTAGATCTGTACACGAGGTGCAAGGTGTAGTATGAGTACAACCAACTCAGCAAGTAACAATACTAAATAAAGAGCTAAAGATAGTGACGAGCTTCACAACTGAGTCCAATTACAGTAATTTCCAACATAAGATTTAGGGCATGCTTTCATGTTCAATATTTAACACTCAACAGTAATTTCTGTCATGACTCGAAATTCTCACCTTCGGACCGTGATAACGCCTAACATTTCGCTTGCTTGGCAAGCCAACGTTAGAATAATATTAACCAATTTTTAAACAATTTTTAAATTATTAATACTCCAAGAACAAATGCGGAAGAAAGTTTGAAATATAGTGAATAATCCATAAAAATAACGGTGTCTAAATACCATCCCAGAATTGGTGTCACAAGTGCACGAGCTTCTAGAATAAATACAAATAAATGTCTGAATAAAATAAAGCTGTCTGGAAATAAATACACAGCTAAAATAAAGTAGACGGGGACTTCAGAACTACGAACGTCGTGCAATTATACCTCAAGTCTCTTCTGAATAGCTGAAATCCGAGCAAGTCTACGGTACGCCGCTGGGATCAACTCCAAAATCTGCACAAGAAGTGCAGAATGTAGTATCAGTACAACCGACCCCATGTACTGGTAGTGATGAGCCTAACCTTGACGAAGTAGTGACGAGGCTAAGGCGGTTCACTTACATTAACTTGTACGCAGTATTAATAACAACAACAAATAATAGAATTAAATCAGGTAAATCATTTATTATAATGGAAGCCAACGCAGCAGTCATAATCAATTATCATTTCCATCAATTATGTTGCAGTGTGCAACCCGCTCTCACAATATATTCACATTCGGTTCTGTTGCGGCGTTCAACCCGCTCCTCCAATATATTCATTTTAATCAAGTATGTTGCAGCGTGCAACTCGATCCTCCAATATGGACTTTTAATAAGTCTGTTGCGGCGTGCAACCCGATCCTCCAATATTGACTTTTTAATAATTCTGTTGCGGCGTGCAACCCGATCCTCAATATTGACTTTTAATAAGTCTGTTGCGGCGTGCAACCCGATTCTCCAATATTGACTTTTTAATAAGTTTGTTGCGGCGTACAACCCGATCCTCCAATATATCCATTATAATCAATCCTGTTGCGGCGTGCAACTCGCTCCTCCAACATATTCATTTACCAATTCTTATAGAAGATAATTTTCCAATAAATGTAACAATTAATGTAAAATTATAAGACAACAAGCATACAATATTTATGATTTAATTATGAAGCAAACAATGACACATAGCAAATTATTATGGAAATCAGGGAACAAATAGGCAGTTTAATATTTAATATGCTAAATGTCAAATATAATTAAGGCACATAATTCAAATAGCATGTAACAATTAATGCAAGAATTCAAGAATTAATATTTGATAAAAAATAAGAGAGAAACAATTATTATAATAATTAATTTATGATTAAAAATAATTTATGATTTTTCAAGTAAACAGGCAAACAATTAATTTGACGACGTATAGACACTCGTCACCTCGCCTATACGTTGTTCACATGCAATTCACATAACAAATAATTTAAGGGTTCTATTCCCTCAAGTCAAGGTTAACCACGACACTTACCTCGCTTTGCAAATTCCAATCAATTATTCAACCACAGCTTTTCCTTTTAAATTTGCCTCCGAAAGCTTCAAATCTATTCACAAACAATTCAATATATTTAATACGAATCATAGGAATTAGTTTCATATGAATTTACAAATTTTTCGGATAAAAATCAGAAATTCATTAAAATATTCGGTAGTGGGACCCACGTCTTAAATCCCGAAAAAACTCACGAAAGCTGAACACCCGTTCCGATACGAGTTCAACCATACCAAATTTGTCCAATTCTGATATCAAATGGACCTTAAAATCTTAATTTTTCGTGTTTTGGAAAGTTTTACAAAATTTTCAATTTCTTCCAACTAAATCTGAAATAAATGATGAATATAGGATTATATTTTTGAAATACAATCACTTTATGATAAAGAACACTTACCCAGTTCAAAATCGTGAAAAACTCCTTTGAAATCTCCCCTAAGCCGAGTTATAAAAATGGGGAAAAATCCCGTTTTTGGTTCTGTTTTAAGTCACAAGAGTCAGGCCTTCTTCGCGCTCGCGAAGGGCCTGTCGCGTTCGCGATGAGTAGCAGCCCGTGGCTTTCGCATTCGCGAAGGTTCCCCCCCTGGCCTTCGCGTTCGTGAGGCATAGCTCGCATTCGCGCTGAAGGAATGATCGACCCTCCCCCAGGTGTGCCTAACACTACGCGTTCACGAGGAGCTGGTCGCGTTCGCGAAGGGTAATGCCCCCATCTCTTCGCGTTCGCGAGATTACCTTCGCGAACGCGAAGAAGGACATGCCAGAACACCTGCTGCAGCAAAATACCAGATTTTCAAAGTCCAAAACATCCCGTAGCCTATCAGAAACTCACCCGAGCCCTCGGGGCTCCAAACCAAACATGCATACAAGTCCTAAAAGATCATATGAACTTGCTCGCGCAATCAAATCGCCAAAATAACACCTAGAACTACGAATCAGATACCAAATCAAAGGAAGTTTTTAAAAAAACTTTAAAACTTATATTTTTACAACCGGACGTCTGATTCATGTCAAATCAACTCCGATTCTCACCAAATTCGGCAGACATGTCATAAATATTGTAGTGGACCTATACCGGGCTCCGGAACCAAAATATGGACTCGAGGTCAATAAATCCAATATCAGTAATTTCTTAAAAATCCTTAAGCTTTCAAGCTTTTGATTTTTCATCAAAATTTCATATCTCGAGCTTGGGACCTCGAAATTCGATTCCGGGCATACGTCCAAGTCCCAAATCATGATACAGACCTACCGTAATTGTTAAAATACTGATCCAAGTCCGTTTGTTTAAAATATTGACCAAAGTCAACTTAGTTGAGTTTTAAAGCTCTATTTCACATTTTAATTATTTTTCACATGAAAACTTTCTGGAAACTTTTACGGACTGTGTACGCAAGTCGAGGATTGATAAATTATACTTTTCAAGGTCTTAGAACAAAGAATTACTTATTAAATTTAAAGATGACATTTTGGGTCATCACAATTTCATATCAAGTTCGACTGAAAAAGAAGATAAAATCTTTCAGAAATTTCCAACACAGTAATGTATGACAATTGTACTGCAATAAGAATGAAATCATATGTATCCTCTCAGAACCACAGTCACTCAATAATTTCATTCACTCAGCATTCACCACTCGCACTCAATAGGTACCCGCACTCACTGAGGGTGTGTACAAACTCCGGAAGGGCTCCTTCACCCCAAGCGCTACAATCCGCGCAGACAACTCACGTACTGCACGGACAACTCATGTGCTATAGCATCAATATATGGATCTGCACGGATACCTCACGTGATGCACGAACAACTCACATGATGCACGGACAACTCATGTGCTATAATATAATATCTGGATACGCACAGACAACTCACGTGCTATAATATAGTATCTGGATCCGCACGGACAACTCACATGCTGTACGGACAACTCACGTGCAATAATATAATATCTCACAATCCGGCCCTCGAGATCACTCAGTCATAAATCTCTCCATTCTCTTGGGCTCTCAATAATTGTGAAAGATCAGCCTAATCAACAATGATATGATGCATCAATAATGAACAAAAGAGACTGAGCTAAAATAAATAAGTAAACGATGACTGAGTACAAAACAATAATTTAGCAACTCATTTAACATATACACGACCTCTGTGGGTTCCTACAGTGCCAACACATAATCTAAATATGATTTGTGATTCAATTTCTCGACTACATGAAGAATGTACAGATAACAACAGATTATTCAATTACACAGTTCCATGGAATTTGACCAAATCACGATTCCTACGGTGCACGTCCACACGCCAGTTACCTAGCATGTGTGTCACCTCAAAACCGATCACATAACACATAATCTAGGGTTTCATACCCTAAACACCAAATTTTGAACTATTACTTACCTCGAACTGTGTAATTCTTTATTCTACTATGCCGTTGCCTTGCGAATCGGCCTCCAAATGCTTCAAATCTAGCCAAAGTTAATTCAATTCAGTCAATACTAATTATAAGAATTAATTCCATATGAAAATACTAATTTTCCAACAAAATTCGGAATATAACTCAAAAATCGCCCAAGGGACCCACGTCTCAAAATCCAACGAAACTCACAAAATCCGACAACCCATTGAATTACGACTCCACCCATACCAATTGTATCAAATTCCGATAATAACTCGACCTCCAAATCTAAATTTTTTGTTCTTGAAACGTTTTACAAAAAAAATGATCTCTTCCATTTAAGTCAGAAATAAATGATGAATATAACCATATATTTATGAAATATAATCACTTTTGGATATAGGACACTTACCCAAGTCGAAGTCATGAAGAAATTCTGAAAATCGCCCAAGAACCGTGCTCCAAAAATTCAAAACGAAATGAAGGAAATGACCATTTTTGCTCCTTAAGTTTCTGCCCATCCATCACTAAAAGTCTATTTTCCATCACTAAAAGTCCATTTTCCGTCACTAAAAGCCCACACCAGAACTTTCTTGCACCAACTTTTTTATTTTCACTAAACAGTCTCTAACTCCATCATACGAACTCGGGATTCGGCGATTCTTATTCCTATGAGTCACAAATAATAATACGAACCTAGTCGTTCACTCGAAACTCAATTCGGAGCTCATTTGCTCAACGAGATTCCAATTTCACTCGTTAAACAATTAACTCATGTTTCGCGCTAAAAACCCAATCGCGACTTTATGAAATTTGAAAAAACTTTCCAGATCACTCCTATAATTCATTATCAAAATTCCGGAAGTCTTTAAATCGAATTTCGATATTTAGAACTAAAAATGGACCTTTGGATCATTACATGCTTATGCTGAAAACATCAAACTCTTCCCCGACAGCCTGTAGTGTATCAACCATTACTTCTTGTACCAACTCCAACTTCCAAACGGTTTAAATTTTGAAACAACTTTTATTTTGGGATCATCACCAAATTACTTATAGATTACAAGATATAAGCTTCCAAAGTTAGTCATGTGCAACAGAAATTTCTGTGATGCACACTGTTGTAGCAAAAAAACAAGCAGTTAAAAATGGCCTAGAAATGGTCTGAAACTACTCTGAAACTCACCCGAGCCCCTCGAGACCCTGTCTGAACATACCAACATGTCTCAAAATATATTACAGACTTAGTCGAGGCCTCAAACAACACTAAAACCACGAATCACAACCCAATTCAAGCCTAACGAAACTAAAAAAATTCCAATTTGTACATTTGATGCCGAAACCTATCAAATCAACTCCGATTGACCTCAAATTTTGCACACAAGTCATAAATGACATAACGGAGTTATTCCAATTTCCAGAATTGGATTTCGATCCTGATATCAAAAAGTCAATTCCCCGATCAAACTTCCAAACTTAAATTTTTGCTAGTTTTCCATTTCAAGCCTAATTTAGCTACGGACCTCAAAATAAATATCTGAATACACTTCTAAGTCCGAAATCTCCATACGGAGCTGTTGAAACCATCAGAATTCTATTTTGGGGTCGTTTACACATAATACACCCTCCGCTCAATTATTTCAACTTAAGCTTCCAAAACAAGAATTGTTCATTCAAATTAAATCCCCAATCATCCGAAAACCAAACTTGACCACCCTCACAAATCATAATAAATATTTTAAAGCTGCTCAAGACCTTAAGCCACCGAACGGAACGCTAATTCTCAAAATGACAAGTCAGGTCATTACACTCGTGCCTGCATTTCATTTCACATTTGCACTGACAGTTCACGTACCAATAACATAATCATTATATTTTTCTGGCACCTCGTGCTCATATTTCATATCACATCTGCACGTACAGTTCACGTGCCAATAACATAATACGCCCGACAATAGCCACATGCTCACAATTTCAACATAGATTAGAGTATTATCCAGTTTACCAAAACAATAAGACAAGTTGCACATGATATAAAATAAACACAAGGAAAATCAAAACATCACATGAAAATGTCCAACACAATAACCCCACATTATCAAATAAAAATTACTAACACAATAACCCCACATCATCACATAGCCACCCTTATCTCTCCTATAGCCACCCTTATCACTCCTATAATAGCCTCCATTATCTCTCCACCCTGACAATATCAATAGCCACCGTTATTTCTCCTATAGCCACCGTTATTGCTCATATAATAGCCTCCCTTATCGCTCAGTTTAATAGCCTCCCTTATTATTCCGCCCATATAATATCCCAACACACTTAACAACAGTGAAATGCAACCCTTATGCCCGCATAATGTCAACAATGGAATGCCACCCTTATAGACGCATAACAGTAACCCAAATTACACAACAATTCATACAGAATATTATCACAACAGCACAATATCATCAACTCGTATTTACAAATTTCTTGTAGGCCACAACCATTCCAAAGGTACAATAAAGTCAATTAAATTTACAAAAGATAGTCCACGACTCAACACAATATATATAAAATCTCAAAAACACCCACAAGGATGGCAAAATAACTCATCACAGGACAACACCTTCTTTAATTCAACTTTTTGATAAATATATAAACGCCTCAATTTAAACTTATTTAATTAATTTTTTGCAGATGAAAAATTTATAATGTGATTATTTCGAAGAAATATCAAATCAACAACACACGGAATTCACATAAAAATCCAAGTGACAATAACACCAAATTATCATATAAAATACAAATTCAACAAACAAGGAATGAGGCATGACAAATCAAGGATTTATTAAGTTCCAACGATTTTTCAATTTAATACATAAGGGCATCTGCGAATTTCAACCGATATAATTTTCACATATAAACCAAGTATGTACTCGTCACCTCACGTACATAGTTTTCAATTACACAATTTCCACATAAGACTCAATTCCTAAGGGGTAATTCCCCCACTCAAGGTTAGGCAAGATACTTACCTCGTTTCGCAACTAATTTCAAGATTCCAATAAACCTTTGCCTCGTGAATTCGTATTTCAACTGGTGCCGATTCGTGGACGACTGATACATTTTTCAGCCACGACCATATGTAACTTTTTAGGTGCTTCGGATGTTCCTGTGGATCCATTGGACCATTTCATTCGCCAGCCTATATATAGAGAGCTAAGACACACACACTTTGTGGTGTCGATTCTACGACAGCATGGGTCCGGGATAAGAAAACAAATCGGCAGAAGAGGTTCCCCAAGAAGTAGATGAGGGTGGAGGCTCAAGTGTGGCTTAAACTAATAAATACACGGCTCCTGCCGTGCAATCATGACACACTCATTAGCCGTGAGAGGACATGTGCGCTCTACATCCTCCTGACGGGTCAAAGGGTGAATGTGGGTCATCTGATCCGCTACCAGATGTCTTTAGTCAGAACGAGTAAGAAGGTCGATCGAATGCCATTTGTAAATTTAATAACTCAATTCTTAAAACACAAGGAGGTTGCGGAGGAGCCAGAGTTTGACCACACCATCGATCATCCCCTACGACAAACAGACATTACTATTCTCCGACTGAAAGAAGAGACTGTCATGACATCTTTGACAGGTGCCGAGCGCAATGCTCGTGATGATAGTTTTATGGCCCATCTCTATGGGATGATGGATTTTCAGCTAAGGATAGGGAATCGGTCGGCCACATCTGAGGAGAGGACCTTACTGGAGCAGCGGTACCCACTCAATGCTCATACCCAGCAGTGGGTTGGGATAGGTGATGGCTACAGACTCCCCGATAATGAGGAGATCAACACACCTGAGCAGTTTGAGGCCGATCCAGAGAGGTCAGATGACGAGGACGAGAATGATGAGGCAGAGGAAGCTTAGAATGAAGAGTGGAGAGTCTCATAGGATGAGGACACATGTTGATCAGGGAGTTTCCTTGCACCTTACTCATTTTTCTTGTTTTGTCAATTTGCGCATGCACTGAGGACAATGCATGATCTAAGTGTGGGGTGGGGACTTGTAGAAATTACTTGTAGTTGCTTGTTTTTGTTGTTTTAGTAAGCGTTGTTTTCGTTAGATAATTGTTTTAGTTATTTGTTTTAAGAATTTATTTTAGTGATTTGGTTTTAGTGATTTATTTTTGTTATTTGTTTTAGTTAGGCTATATATATATATAGAAACTGGACTCTTCCCGATGGTGGATCTCCTAGACAGCTTTCTTGAGGGAAGTAAGTCTAGAGAAATATTTTTGGTATTTTGTAGGTAGTGTAGTAATTCCCCCTTGGTTTTTCTTTGGGCCGCGGTTCTTTTCCAAGGGCTTTTAGTTGAACTGGGTGTAATTAGTTTTAAATTTTAGGAGTAGGAACCACAGGGCTATGCATTTAATTGCAGCAATATCTCTAAGGTTTGTTATGCCTTGAGAATAGTTAGTACTATGGTTGTGACACTTAGGCTCGGTTTTTTACTTTAGTATAAGTACATTAAATCATAGATTTTTAATTTTTCTTAACTGCTTGGACTGGAGTGTCACGATGAAACCAATCCTGAGTAAGTTATGTGCCATGTCTGTGTGAGTTATTGTATGTATTCTGTGCATTGCATTTTATATCTATAACATGCCCCGTATGTGTGCAAAGCGAAAAAGTAGTCTTGTTCAGTCTAGAAAGTGATATAGGCATTTCTTTGTTAAGCCAGATATATATTGTTTATCCACCTAAATGTTATATATCGTAGTTAACCCCTTTGAGCCCATAATCATGTTTCTTTGGTAACTATATTACAAGCCGTACCCCTTTGTTTGAATCAACCATATATTTGAACCTTGTCACCTCTCATGAGCACTTGAATTGTGATGAATTATGAAAAAGTTAAAGTGTGGGGTGGGACTTGGTTTTTGAGTGGAACAATTGAAATAAGGAGAAATGTGCACCGTTTGAAAGAAAACAAAATGTCAATAAAAGCCACTTGGATTAAGAGAAAAGAAAAAAAATATAAATAGCTGTATTGTAAGAAACTTAATGCTTGATGGTGGTGGCTAGTGATATACCGGTGCTTAAAGAAGTAGGGGATAATATAAAGTGAAGTTAAGGTGGAGTTTTTCTTTGGCATAAGTATGGGCTTGAATGTTAAAGTGTATGTATTAAAGTGCTTAAGGTAGGTGTAGTCACTTATATCCAAATGTATCCTACCCGACGCGCATCCTATATTACAACCAATCAAAGTTCTACTTGATTTTAGACTGAATGAGCTCGATTAGTAGAGTATTACACTACGAGCACGCCTATGGTGCATCATTTGTGGCATATGAATGTTATTTCTAAGAGCGAGTGAATATTTCCTATCTTGAGTTCCTACGTTCTTAAAATTCATTATGTGTAAAACTGAGCTCTTTGTTGGTGCTTAGACTATTTTAAATATTCTTGGTATAATGAGTTAAGAGAATTGCTTAGTGAGGTTGTGTTTGAAAGTGTAGTTTGATTGCGCGAGGACGCCCAATGTTTAAGTGTGGGGTATTGATGTGTGGCTATACTTCAATAGTTTCATACAATATTTGCCTTGCATTTTATATGCTTTAATGATAAACTACACTGTAATTGTGTGTAACGGGGTTTATTTTTTATGTAGGTGAATTGGAGATGAAAATAGAGAAAAAGGAATACTTAAAGTATAAAGTGTGCTCGAAAACAGCTGAAAAAAAGAAAGAAAGAAGTGAGCAGCCTATGAATGGGGAAGCTGGCGAAACCAGGCCTAAAGTGGGCGTTAGAGCAGGCAATGCGAGGCCTTTAGCACGTGTTGGAGCAGGCCAGGCGAAGGGTAACGCGAGGTCCACCAGATTTTGGAGTTGGCGATGCCAGGCATGGGGCGAGCTCAAGCTAGAAGTAGACCTCGCGAGGCCAGGTCTGGGCGTGCACATTCCGAGTTTTAAAGACTTATTTCGTCTCCTGGTTTGACTAGGACTTGGCCTACACGTTTAGCTATTTTCCTACACATATAAATAGACCTAAAAATGCCGCTTTGGAGGATTTTTGCAACCGGAGGCAAGGATAGCTCGTGGAACAACCGTTGGAAGTTAGACTCATCGATTTCTACATCCCTTTATCCTTACTTTGTTATTTAATTATGTAAAATACTTTGGATATTGTGACTATGAGTATGAGTAGCTAAACTTATAATCTAGGGTTTTGATGGAACCTATTGGAGGATGATTTTCATGTTATGTTAATATAGATTTACCATAGTATTTTCTTTATTTGTTCAACTATATTATTATTGTTGTTGATTGAAGGGCCCTCAATCGACTGTGCCTATTTAGTGTCTATTACTCGGGAGAGCGTATATATTTAGGTAGTGGTTGAACAACATCACTCCTAACGTATATGAGGGATCAATACGAAGGGTTTAAAAGTGGGATTAGAGATAACGAAACTTTGGTGCGATCCGAGTGAGCCGTAATTAATGTCAGCTAGCATAATTCGGGAGAATATGTCTAGTAAATTATGGTAATTACTCGAGAGAGAGTTACGACAGTCAGAGTGCTCATGATCGATAGAGAAGACTTAGGCAAATTTATAGAAGACGTAGCGGAAAGGATTCCGACAATAGGGGAAATCATAACCTTAGATCATTTCAATTCGTGTCTACAAACTATAGTAGTTAGTTATTAATTGTTGCACTTTCATTACGTAATATTTAGTTCGTAAACATTCAAATTGTTACTTAAATATTTCTGAAGATTGATGGCGTGAGTTCGTGCGAGTCTAATAGCTGTGTTTGATATGTTAATTCCCTGTGGAATTCGACTCCGGGCTTATTAGCCGGAATATATTTATAACGACCACTTAATCCTTTTTATAAGTCATAGTTGGGCGTGATCATTATCCTCGTTGAATAGTCAAGACGTCGAATATGACTAAACTTCGGCAATTGCCATCAATGATATATTTCCCCACTCCATTAATAAAGGAGAATTCTTAAGTTCTAACTTCTAAATGACGTTAAGAATGACGCCTTCAAAGTGACATTCTTGTCCCCTTGCATTCACTTTTAACCACTTTCTTAGTCCACATTTATTGGTGGTTTTTTGTTCGGTGTCCGATACCCTTCTTGGAGTTATTTGGATTCGCGCCGTGCATGGTATTATTCGGGGAGAAGGGCTCCCTACTAAGGATTTTTCAATATCCAGTTCTCGAACTCGAGACCTCTGATTGACGGAAGAGCAGCCCATCTGTTACAACACACACACACGCATATTTATATATCATATCATATTATACTAAAAGTAGGAAGCTCCTACTTTCGAAGTTGGATTACAATTTTGCCCTTGTTGTAAATTAATTTTAAATATAATGTAATAAAATATTAAACATTTTTATATAATAAATAAATTACATGAAGGTTAATCACGTTCAGGGCATTTAATCCTAATTAAAAAGGATGAGTGAATAAGAAGCTCATAAGGCCTATTTTAATGTTCCACATTCACTTCTCTCTAAACATGTGCAACTAATTCCTAATTAAATATTTAATTTAGCCCATTTCACCTCCTTGGTTTAACGTAAATTGAATCTGAACACACAAACTTACAATTTCAAGTATTCAAAACCGTATTAGAGATCAGTTATTATTTCAGTTTTCTAATCATTTAATTAAATTAAATGATGCAATAAAACCCAAACAAACACTCATTGATCCTTTAGCTTTCATCTGTTACGAATTTTGACAGCTAATTCCTTTATATACATATATTGTGGATTGGTAATCATTTCTTTACCTCCTGACCTTTTGTAGTTCTCTTTCTTGCACTTGCTTTGCTCTAATATAGTATGGAATTTTCTTGACTTTTGTTTACTAACTAATTCTTATTTGTTTCATTTTATTTCAGATTTTACTTTGCAGTGGTGCAGTTTTCACTTCTCAATCACATCATCAGGTACATAATAATATGATGTTTACAGTATTCCTTTTCTTTTAAAAACTTTCATAGAAATATATGATGTATGAAACTTTTGAGAAATATAAAAGATATAGACTTAAGATGCAATACATAATTATTAGTTTTTTGAGCAATCGTTTGGATGCTTTTTTTAGATATTTACATCCATTATATTTAAACAACTTTTACATATTTGAACAGTTTATATCAAGTTCTTGTAAGCGTGTATAGGGATCGATTTTGTCATATTTCATAATATAATTATATTTAAACAATTCAACTCATATTCTTCTATCAAAATCAGACGGAAGTATTCATAATCGAATCAAACAATGTATACTTGTACATGAAAATTTTATTTTTATAGATCGATTAAATTTTCTAATATCAATAGTATAATTATTAACTATCTTTATCACGAATAACAACTATTTTTTTCAAAGTGAACACCATGGAACTAATAATGATATACTAGACATCTCAAAGGAGACGTATGTAGGTCAAAGTTTTGTACAACCTTTACAAAATACTACGACTTTTATTTCGCAGCATCTTCTGATAGGTATGTGACCGTGAAAAGGAGGATGCTACAGTTTCTTAAAGACAAGATGGAAGCTTTAAGACATGAAGCATTTATAAACATAGATGACGTTATTCATATTCACATCTATACTATGTGTTGTTAAAATATCAAAAAAGAAAATGTCACACTGAATTTTTGATATATTTGAACTACATAAGAAAAAGGTTATACCAATTCAATTGATTGTGTGTGACTACATACTATTGTACTTTTCTTTCAAATTTCAGTTACTTTTTACTTACATATATTTTGATAATATCTATATAGTATAAAAGTTATACAAATTTATATGGGACACACGTGCAACGCACGTGTCCAGAGACTAGTTATACTAAAAGTGGGAAGCCACAAATGTCAAGATTGAATTGTCAAAATAACCATGTAAAATTGTTGGACCCATTTACCCTTTCAAAAATCAGATAACTCTTCTGCATTAAACTACAAATATGTAATTTGAGATGTTAGCTATTGGATTTTAAAGTCTTGACTTGACATGATAAGAAAATTTATTATGGTTACTTCAACATTAAAAGTATATTCATTGTATAAAGTGTTCTTTGGGAACGTTACTATCTTTCTCTATTGGAATTTATAACGTGAGATAATAAAATATTAATGTGGCAATTAATAGTTCCATTTTCAGCATAAGAAAATACAAGGGGAGCAAAGGGACAGAGGTTACGTTGGGGAAGAAAGGAAAAGAAAAGGCCAAGGATTGTTTTGATCAACTCATGGCTATAAAGTCTTTCGTTCATGTGAGTTCATTCATTCCCATAATTAGTTTTGCAATGACATTTTTAATTTTTTCTTTTTGTCGGTCTCGATTTTGTTGCATGCATTTGACTGTTTGATGTGCGTCAACGTCAAATTAACCACTTTGGGATCTGGAATATAAATAGCTGACAAGTCATAGAAAGAAACATTCGCGGTGTAGACAGGTAAATGCAATTAGGAGTTTCATCTGAGTAAGTTAAGGGCAATTATTGTTGTTTTATTTCATATTATTCGTCTTCTTTTTAGTAATTTTTGTGTATTTGGAACCTATAAAATTACATCTTGGCCGCTTCAATTGTCTCTATTTAGCTTTCTTTTGTTATCTTCCTCACTGTCGTAAAAGTTTATTTGGTTCTTCAAAGAATTTATCCGCTAAGTGCAGGGAAGCGTTAGTTGTTTAGGGAAAGAATATGTTCATGATATAATTAACTTGAACTTAAGAAGTCTAGCACAACGTTAGATTTTTAAGGCCAATAATCGTTGTTGTTTTATTTCATATTATTTGTTTAGTATTTTCTGTGTATTTGGAGAACCTATTAAATTATATCTTGGCGTTTTAATTGTTTCTATTTAGCTATCTTTTGTTATCTTCGTCAACATCATGTTAGAAGTTTGTTTGGTTGTTTTAAGGATTTATCCGCTAAGTGCAGGAGAATGTTAACTGTTTAGGGGAAGAAAATATTCATGATATAATTTTTTTTCTTCTAACTAGAACTTAAGAAGTCTAGCACAACATTAGTTTTAAGGCCAAAAATCTTTATATTGTTTAAACGTGCATATTACATTATTATAGCACATAGTAGTATTTTTGTTTTTTCATTCAAATATTTTTTTGTGCTTTAATCGATTATTTCTACTTTAAAAAAATAATTTCTACTTTATATTAAGAGAACATTATATTGGTAAATCTTATTTTATTTTTTAAGTGGGAAGGTGTTTTTTATTCCTTAAAAGTTTTATTTCACAAGATTGGTACTTATTGACACTTTTTAATGAGGGAAAGAATAGGATTTTATATACCAACAATTTGCTCTAAAGATATACAATCTTTTAATTAATAATTGACTGGTTTAGATTTTATTTTTGTTAAAGAAAAAAACAATTAGATTTTATCATATCAACAACGACAATAACAACATACCCAGTGCAGTCCCACAAGTCAAAAATTTTATCATATCATATACAATATTTTGTATCTGATAAGATAACAATTACTCTCATGACACATTGTATATTTGTATCCACTATAACTAAATGTAATTGTTCAAATTTACACATTCAGACGATATCTAATTATTTTAGAGTCAATTGTCAAATTGGTCGAATACACTCACTATTCATGAGCTCGTATTTTTTCCTTCAAATTTCATGTTGATCACACATGTATTTCAATAACGTATGTGCCATTTAAAGAAGTTTGTTCTAATTATATTGGGAAACTGTGCTTAGAAACTAGTATATTAAAATACTTGTACACAAAATTTGAAGGGACAAAAATGCAAGTTCAAAATGTTTTACTTGTTTAAGTGAAATCGTAATCTTACATAATAATTTTTTATAATTTATGTAATAAAAAAACATAGTTTCTTAATTTAACCAAACTTTATATAAGCCCAAAGAAGAAATGCGGAAAATAATTGAATACCAAGAGGCCTTTGTGGTACCAAAATATCTCAAGATTAGGTGTTTCTACTTAGTCAACTGATATTGAAGTCCTAAAATGTCTCGCCACAGAAGGTTATCACTGAAATATTGGTCGCTATTACAATGACGACATATAGCACAACATTTGGTGGCGACGTTTGAGGTCGCCACTAATTCAGTCACCAAAAACTTTATTTCATCTTTTTCTCTAACAGTAATAATCATGAAAGTGAGTAGATTTCTTTAAAGTATTACTTTTCTCATAATAAAATATTTGGCTAATCCAAATTATTTTAAATTTAAATTTTTTTACATATAATATTTGTAAATGTTTTCCGCTAAGGCTTGGATGTGAATGTGCGCTCGCTCCTATTGCACTATCATTAATTTTTTTTATTATCTTTTGTGGTGACCATGATCATCACAAATAGCATTAAAATGCACCACAAAATAAATTTTAGGCACTGTGGGAAAGGTCGCCATTAATGTTGTCGACAAAAACATTATTTCATGTAGTGCTCTATCTAACAGTAAATACTATAATGGACGACATTACGGAAGCTTTAGTGGCGACAAAAGGTTATCAGTGAAATGTAGCGTTACTACAATTGGCGACATACATAACCTTTAGTGGTGACTACAGAAGTCGCGCAAAAGGTTTTCAGTAAAATGTAGGCTGCTAATACAATTGGCGACAATAGGACCTTTAGTCGCGATTGTAGTAGGCACAAACAGTTGTCAGTGAAATTTAGGTCCCTACTACAATTGTCGAAACACGGCACTCTTTTTGGATCGATTGTAGAAGTCGCTACGAAAGTCACTGAAATATTGGTTGGCAACATATGGTATAACAATTGGGGGCGACTATATGTCACGATCCAAAATCCGCATATCGTGATAGCGCTTATCTCAAAACTAGGCAAGCCGACAACCTCAATAAACCATAATTTCTTTTAAATTTAAAAACATAATATTTAAATTCAATATAAAAATCTCACAAATATATATATAAATACCCTCCCAAAACCTGGCGTCACTGAGTACATGAGCATAAAAATAATAACAAAGTCTGACTAATACAAACACTGTCTGGAAATGTAGAACAGTACAAATAACTGAAAGGAAAGAGAGTCAAGGTCTGAGGACGCCAACCAACTACCTCGATAGTCTCCAACAGATAAAACTCTGAAATCTAGCAGTCGTCGTACCCAGAAGTACCTGGATCTGCAAACAAAATGCAGAGTGTAGTATGAGTACAACCAACCGCATGTACTCAATAAGTAACAAAGACTAACCTTTGGGATGAAAGTAGTGAGGAGCTCCAAAGGTAAAGTCCAATAAGGAAATAACAATATAGAAATGTAGGCATGCTTTCAAGTTCAACAGTTAAACTCAATACAAGAAAAATAGATCAAATCTGAATGATATGAGGAATATAACATCTCTATGTCTACATGCCAATGTACATGCCATAGGTGATACAACATAATGAAAATCTCACGTACTCACACTCTCAGAGTACTCAACCACTCAGTACCGTACGACAAATCCAGTCCAGGGAAGATCCATCCCTCATATAAGTAAATAAATAAGGCAACTACGTGCCATGGGAAGTCCATTCCAAATATAAACATCAACTGCGCTCACTATGGGGGTTGCAGACTCCAGAGGGGCTCCTTCAACCCAAGCACTATATAAAGCCAATATGGTCTAATGCAGCGTGCAGTCCGATCCCATAATAATAAAGCCTATGAGGCCTGCTGCGGCGTGCAGCCCCGATCCATATAATAACATATATAAAGCCAATATGTCATGTTGTGACATGCAGTCCGATCCCATAAATATTCTCACAATTAGGCCCTCGGTCTAACTCAGCCATCAATCTCTCCAATCTCTTAGGCTCAAAATATAGTGAAAATCAGCCCAAAATGATAATATGATATATATATATATATACATATATATATATAATAGAAACAGAGACTGAGATATGATATGAAATGAATGAACATGATTGAGTATGAAATTATAATTTAAAATAATTAATTCAACAACAACACGACCTTGTGGGTCCCAAAATATCAGTACGTAGCCTAAACATGATCTTCAATACGAGCCCTGGCTCAATTTCTCTAACACGTGGGGAACATGTGAATAATGACATGATTCTTTGATTATGCAACTCTACGGAATTTTTTTAAGTCACAATTTCTATGGTGCACGCCCGTCACCTAGCATGTGCGTCACCTCCAAACAATTCATATAACACGAAATTCAGTGATTCATACCCTTAGAACCAAGTTTAGAAGTGTTACTTACCTCAAACCGTAAAAGTCCTTTATTCCAATATGCCTTTGCCTCGCAAATTGGCCTCTGAATGGCTCGAATCTAGTCACAATTAATTTGATACAATCAACACAAATTATAGGAATTAATTCCATATAAAAATACTAAATTTCCAACAAAATCTAAAATTCAACTCAAAAATCGTCAACGGGGCCCATGTATTGGAACCCGACAAAAATTATAAAATATGAACGCTCATTCAACCACGAGTCCAACAATACCAAATTTACCAGATTCTAACATCAACTCGACCTCCGAATCTTAAATTCTTATTTTGAAATCCCTAGGCCCAAATCCTAAAATTACACCTGAAAAATACGTAATCTAGTAGAAATAATCAATGATAATTCAATACTATTAACTAACAATGATCACAAGTGACTTACCTCAAGGTTTCCCGTGAAATGCCTCTGAAAGATCGCCTCAACCCGTGTTGGAAATGTTCAAAAATGCCAAAATCCTACAACCCCTCTGATTTTATTCTGTCCAAGGCTTTTCGCATCTGTGACTCACTTAGCAGCATATGCGGTCACGCAGATGCGAGGGCTTCAACGCTTCACGGCTTAGGGCACTTCTACGGACTCGCTTCTACAACGACGTTGCGCCTTCCCCTTTTCCGCTTACGCGATGGATGTGTCGCTTCTGCGGACTTGCTTCTGTGAGGTCTCGTCCGCTTTTGCGGACCACATGCTTCTGCAATTCCAAGCTTGTTTCTGCGAGTTTGCACTTGTGAGAAAACGTCTGTAGGTGCGATTGCACTAGAAGGCCAAATTTTCAGATTTTCCTAAGTCCAAATTTGATCCGTTATCCATCTGAAACTCACCCGAGTCCTCCCGGACCTCAACCAAATATACCAACAAGTCCTAAAACATCATACGAACTTTATCGAGGCCTCAAATTACATCAAACAACACTGAAAACACGAATCATACCCCAATTCAAGCTTAATGAAACTAAAAAAATTCTAACTTCTATATTCGATGTCGCAACCTATCAAATCAAGTCCGATTAACCTCAAATTTTTCACACAAGTCATAAATGATATAGCAGACCTATAAAAATTTTCAGAAGTGGATTCCGACCCCGATATCAAAAAGTCAACCCCCCTGTCAAACTTCCAAACTTTCAATTTTCTATTTTTTCCATTTCAAAGCTTAGTTTAACTACAGACTTCCAAATAATTATCTGGATACACTCCTAAGTCCAAAATCACCATACAGAGCTATTGGAATCATCAAATCTCTATTCCGGGGTCCTTTACATATATGTCAACATTCGGTCAACTATTTCAACTTAAGCTTTCATCCTTGAGACTAAGTGTCTCAATTCATTTCGAAACCTCATCGGACCCAAACCAATTATCCCAGCAAATCACGTAACAACTGTAAAGCACAAATTGAGTAGTAAATAGGGGAACTGGGAGGTACTACTCAAAATGACAGGTCGGCTCGTTACATTCTCCCCCTCTTAAACAATCGTCCGTCTTCGAACGGGTTTAGAGTCATACCTGGAGTCTCAAATAGGTGTGGATATTTGCTCCGCATCTCCCCGCTTAATCTCCCAGGTAGCTTCTCCGACTGACTAGCCTCTCCACTGCACTTTCACTAAAGTTATGTTCTTTGACTTCAACTTTTGAACATACCAATCCAAAATGGCCACCAGCTCCACATCATAAGTCAATTTACCATCCAACTACACTGTACTAAAATCTAAAATATGAGACGGATCTCCCACATACTTTCGGAGCATAGATACATGAAACAAGGGATGAACACCCGATAGACTAGGCGACAATGCAAGTTCATAAGCCACTTCTCCAATTATTTTAAATATTTTTAAAGGCCCGGTATACCGAGGATTCAACTTGCCCTTATTCTCGAATCTCATAACACCCTTCAAAGGCAAAAATCGGAGTAGTACCTTCTCTCCTATCATGTAAGCAACATCGCGAACCTTCCGGCTGGTATAATGGGGGAACGGGGATGTACTACTCAAAATGATAGACCGGATCGTTACATTCTCCCCCTGTTAAATAATCGTTCGTACTCGAACGGGTTTAGAGTCATACCTGGAGTCTCAAATAGGTGTGGATATTTGCTCCGCATCTCCCCGCTCAATCTCCCAGGTAGCTTCTTCGACTGACTAGCCTCTCCATTGCACTTTCACTAAAGTTATGTTCTTTGACCTTAACCTTTGAACCTATCGAATCTCCCACATACTTTCGGAGCATAGATACATGAAACACGGGATGAACACCTGATAGACTAGGCGACAATGCAAGTTCATAAGCCACCTCTCCAATCTTTTTAAATATTTTGAAAGGCCCGGTATACCGAGGATTCAACTTGCCTTTATTCTCGAATCTCATAACACCCTTCAAAGGCGAAACTCGGAGTAGTACCTTCTATCCTACCATGTAAGCAACATCGCGAACCTTCCAGCTGGCATAACTCTTCTATCTAGATTGTGCCGTGCAAAGTCGATCTTGGATCAATTTAACCCTTTCTAATGCATCTTGAACTAAATTAGTACCCAATAGCCTAGCCTCACCCGGCTCAAACTAACCCACCGAAGACCGACACCGCCTCCCATATAAAGCCTCATATGGAGCCATCCGAATACTCGAATTGGTAGCTGTTGTTATAGGCAAACTCTACAAGCGGCAGAACCTGATCACAAGAACCCCTAAAATCTATAACACAAGTGTGTAGCATATCTTCAAATTTCTTAATAGTGCTCTTGGACTGTCTTTCTGTCTGAGGGTGAAATGTTGTACTCAACTGAACCTGTGTGCCTAATTCTCATTGCACTCCTCTCCAAAACTGTGATGTAAACTACGTCCCCCGATCTGAAATGATGGACATTGGCACACCCTGTAGGAAGACAATCTCGCAGATATAAATCTCAGCTAATCGCTCCGAAGAATAAGTAGTACATACTAGAATAAAATGGGCGGACTTGGTCAACCGATCAACAATCACCCAAATAGCATCAAACTTCCTGAAAGTCCGTGGGAGTCCAACTACGAAGTCCATGGTAATACGCTCCCATTTGTATTCTGGCATTTCAAGTCTCTGAAGCAATCTGCCCAATCTCTGTTGCTCGTACTTCACCTGTTGACAAATTAAACATTGAGCTACAAATCCCACTATATCGTTCTTCATTATTCTCCACCAATAGTGTCGTCTCAAGTAGTGATACATCTTTGCGGCACTCGGATGAATAGAGTACCGCGAACGGTGGGCCTCCTCAAGAATCAACTCCCTAGTCCATCTACATTTCGCACACAAATCCGATCGTGCATTCCTAATATCCCATCGATCTCTGATGCGGTCATATAAGAAAGACCGAGAAACCACACAAGCTAGAACCCGTCTGGCTTTGAAATATCTAATCTCACAAACTGATTGACGAAGGCCTGAACATCAACTCCAAGAAGCCTCTCACCAACAGGAATGAATGCAAGGCTACCCATACTCACCGCCTTTCTACTCAAGGCACTGGCCACCACTTTGGCCTTCCCGTGAAAGTTCCTGAAGTTGTTCTTTCAATTCCTTCAACTCAGATGGTGCCATACGATACAGAGAAATAGAAATGGGCTAAGTACCCGACACCAAGTCAGTACCAAAGTCAATATCCCTGTCGGGTGGCATACCCGACAGGTCTGCAGAAAATACATCTGGAAAGTCTCGCACTACTGGTACAGAATCAATAGTAGGAGTGTCTGCATCAACATCTCTCACAAAGGACAAATATGACAAATACCCCTTTCCAACCATCCGTTGGGCCTTCAAGTAAGAAATTACCCTATTGGGAACATAATCTAGAGAACCTCTCCACTCGACCTTCGGCAATTTCGGTATAGCCAACGTCATGGTTTTTGCGTGACAGACCAGAATAACATGACATGGAGACAACCAATCCATACCCAAGATTACATCGAAATCAACCATACTAAGCAATAAGAGATCAATTCTAGTCTGTAATCCCCCAATAGTTACCACACACAACCGATACACACGGTCCACAATAATAGTATCACCCACCGACGTAGATACACAAACATGTGAAACTAAGGACTCACAGGACATATCCAAATAACAAAAAAAATATGATGATACATACGAATATGTAGAATCAGAGCCAAATAATATAAAAGCTTCCCTGTGGCATACGGAAGCAATACCTGTGATTACTGCATCTTAAGCAACGACATATGTGTCACGACCCAAAATCCAAATAGTCATGATGACACTTAACCTCACCTGCTAGATAAGCCAAATAACAACAATCCGATTCAATTAATATTTAATTGACTCTAATACACTCCCCAAGGATTAGTAGTACAAATCATGAGCTTCTAAATTTTAGAATTTGCAAAGCTGATATGAGATAAAATATATCATCTGTTTGAAATATACATGAATAGATTAATAATTCTAAAGTTAGGAAAAGCAATTGAGTAGTACAACCGACCCCATGTACTCAGTAAGTATTTTGTCTAACCTCGTCAAAGTACTAACATGGATTTTTAGTAAAATAATACTCACTGTTATAACCTATGCAGTATACTAACAATAGAAACAATTATAGAACATAACAGATAAGGGTACAATGAAACAACTATGTGAGGCAGAAAATGATTACTAGGAGAAATCACTATAGCAAATTCGTAATTTTCCTGGTGTGAGAAATATATTCATGATATAACATTGAATGGCACGGTGATACCTTCGTGCACTTGTCTCATTGTCACCCAATATATATATATATATATATATATATATATATAT
>AWOL01S0032412.1:0-12359 GCA_000715115.1 Nicotiana otophora
ATAACAATAATAGAGCAACAAAATAACTAGAAGAGGAAATCATATACTTATACAACACCTAAATTTAAATTACAGCGACATTTGATGTAGTGTATATCTGAAACAGACATACGAAACAAAATATTAACGTAATTGATTATATGAGAGGCCACTCGTCCAGTGGTTAATCTCTCTATTTCTCACTAATCCAGTGATTGCAAATTAAAGCCTCATTTCTCTTTGTACATTCCCTTGAGAAAGTCCTTTGTTCGAATCCCTATCACCTTTGCATCCGATCTCTTCATGATCCTCAGCCTTTTGCATGATTCAGTAAACATCCTGTAAATCACGGTTTAATATATTCATCAGATTTTCTATTTTTTTCCCGAGATCAAGGGTAGTCTGATGCACATAGCATCCCGCATTTACGCAGGGCCGGGGGAAGGGTACCCTAATAGAAACATTAATGATTGTTTCCACAGTTCGAATTTGTGACTTATAAATCACACGGAAATAATTTTACCGCATTGCTCTGAGGCTCCCCTACAAATAATACCAAACAACAGCAAAAAAAAAAATATAGTGTAATCTCATAAGTGAGGTATGAGGGGTTAATATATATGCATACCTTACTCCAACTTTGTGCAGTTAAAGAAGTTGTCTCCAATAGACTATAATACGAAAAGATCAGTTAAAAGAAAATATAGAAAAAAAAAATAGAATAAAAAATATTGAAAACATAATTGATTGTGCACTAGGACGAGATGGCAAAGTTGTCTAACAGTTAAATGATAGTCCAAGAGAAAACGTGGTCCAGAAAAGCTTTCAATGTGATAATTACTGCTTGACCTGCTATATATTGTCCTATGGGACATTCTTGTCTGATTCAACAATTTCTTCGAAAAAATACGTGTTTGTCGGCAATTTCTGACTTCTGGAGAAGAAACTGTGGTTGGTGAAAATCATTGTACAAACTCAGTTTCCCTCTGCCCTTTCACTTTTTGTGTGGGGATACTTTAGACTTTCGGTCTTTTTCTTCGACTATATTATGGAAATTTTATTAATTTGTTTTAAAATCTATGAGTTTGATTTATATGCTATGTAGTTTAAATTAGGATCGGACTTATCATACATGATTGAATAATTTGTTGCTTCAATTTTAAAAAAAATTGCTCCTACAATTCAGGGATTTCTTCCTAAAAATTGGGTTTTCTTTGGTAACACCGTAAAAAGAAAGGATATAATGGTGGTCGTTTAGACAAGGTGGGTTGCTCTGATGGTAAGCACCCTCCACTTCCAACTAAGAGGTTGTGAGTTCGAGTCACCCCAAGAGCAAGGTGGGGAGTTCTTGGAGGGAAGGATGCCGAGGGTCATTTGGAAACAGCCTCTCTACCTCAGTGTAGGGGTAAGGTTTGCGTACACACTACTCTCCCCAGACCCCACTAGTGGGATTATACTGGGTTGTTGTTGTTGTTGTCGTCACTGTTTCCTACGAAAAATTTGGTTTCTAACCTGTCATTTAAATCAATTCTTCTCTCTTGTAACAAGCTAGTTCAGTCGTACTGCTCAAGTCAGCGAAGGAAACTTAAACCTAATATATATATATATATATATATATATAGCCAGACACGAATTTAAGATTTAAATTTTATGAGTTCAATCTTAAGATTTTTAGCATATAAACTATTCTATTTTTAAGGTTATGAGCTCATATCTACTAATTTTTGCAATATAATAGATTTTTACATATAAATTTATAATTTGTGCTAAAAGTACTGGGATTAAATGAACCTGATACCTTCATGTTGCAGTAAAAATAGTACGGACTAGCCAGTTTTCGGACTGGTAATTGAAAAATAATCAGCGTTTGCAAAGTCATTGAAAAATAATCACTATTTTGCTGCAACACGAAAAGTTCCAGCATAATATACTAAAGATTGGTTCACCTGTGTATGAACTTCCAGCAAATTATGCTGGAACGCTCCAGCACACGAAAAGTTCCAGCATAATATACTGGAGATTGGAGCACATGTGTATGAACTTGTATATTATGCTGGAACTCGAGTAAATTATAATGGAGTTCCAGTCCGGTATTTGTTTTACTAAATTATCTTTATTAATTGTAACTAAAATCTTACCAACAAAGTAATACTTCGTCCTTCCCATTTTAACTGTCGCAAAATAATAAGTAAAAAAAAACTTATTTTTAATATATTGGAATAGTAAAAACTTAAAAGAAACAGTTAGTATAAAATATAAAATAATTGAGGTTCAGTAGTTAGGAGTCAGTTAATTAAGGTAAGTATCTAATTTTAGTGTAGAGGTAGAGAACTGAACTTACTCCCAGGGAACGTCGCCGAGAAGCATCCAGTCTCCATCTTTGTCCTCGTATATAGGAATGTACTCTGAACTGTCTCCATCTTTCACCGCTTCGCCTGTCCACATTTTCCCAATCTCATTATTCCCTTTGTCTTTCTAAACCTTCTTTATAATATTTGTAGTAGTATGTACTATTTCACTATCACTATTAGTACATTATGTATTTTTACAATTTTAAAATTAAAAAAATAATATTTTTAGACCTCTTGTGGGTAAATGATAGATCTTTTACGTGTAAAAGTAAATCTCTTATGTGTAAAAAAAAAACAAATAGTCATAAAACTAAAAATAAGTTTGTAAAAAATCACAAAATCAATTGACTCCCAATATTCCTCATGTTTTTCTTTTTTAATTTTTACACAAATAGTACAAAAGAACATTTTTTACTATCAGTATATTTTCACTTGTTGTAATAATATATTAGTATTTTACAAGTTATCAATTGACATTTGCTATAAAAAGATACTTGGAGCTTAATGCTGCTTAAGTGACATGATAAATTTCATAATGCGGTTAAAGTATATCAGTAAAGTTTTTGTTTTGCAATTTTGCATGGCATAATTTAATAAACCGAAGAAGCAACAAAACTTACAAATGCCATAGCAACCAAAGAGCTTTTCAAGATTCATGACAAATTCAGAGTAGTCCTTTTGAGTTCCCAAATCAACTTTTCTAAGAAAAGGGACACCATCTAAGCTAACTTTCACGTACATTTTCGATCCTTCACAACTATTATTAAAGCTATAATTCTTTCTCCGATAAGCACAAACCGGCGGCCAACCAACAACTTGGTTTTTGTTGTGACACTTAACATCATCATCCTTGTTAACGTTGCTGCTACTTCGATCATTGTCAATCTCTGAAAACACCCTTTTCTTTTCCCCTGGAATTCCCAATCTTAGCTCAGTAATTTCAAGTTCTGTCGCCATTATTTCTTTTGTTCTTTTTGAAGAGTCAATTTTTTGAGTTAGTTGTTTTGATCAGCAAAAGAGGTAGTAGTTTTAATTTATAGTAAAGAGAGGAGCAATGCCAGGTCAATGAAGGCTAAATGGTCGGTCACATGAGATAAAAATGGTAGGGAACTATATGTTACCTAAAACACTAATATGGACCGGCAACTTCCTAATTTTATATGGGAGCACAATCGTACGTTGGGTTATACTATAATTTATAAATTTTGGAGATTTAGTGAGTAGTGTTTGATATTTGTAAACAGAAAACATGCCATGTGATCTCCCTTATTGAAGGGTTCGTCAATTTATGAATTATGTGCATATTTAGACACACACATGCGTGTATATGTCTGCAAAATAAATACACCGAATATGTTGTGTAATTGTTTCAAGTGTAAAGTGAGGCTTGGAGAAAATTCATGGAAAATAAATAGTGAACCGTTTGGCTTTGGAGATCATAGAGAATTATAACCTGGCCAAGCATTTAAAATCAGTTTATTTTAAAAAGAATTTTTTTTTAAATAGTGTTTGGCCAAGCTTTTATAAAGTGCTTCCAAGTGTATTTTTCTCAAAAATATTTTTGAAAAAAAGCTATACCTTTTTTTGTTTCTCAAAAATCATTTATGCACTCAAAAGCACTCTTTTACTTCTAAAAACTTGACCAAACAACTTTGGCAAAAATAGCACTTTTGTCCGCAAAGAAACTTGGTAAACATGCTATTAGAATGCAAAAGGAAATGAAAACATACCTGATAAGTATTAAAAGAGACGTATCAAAAATTAAAAGTAGGTTGTTTCAACACATGATGTTATATTAATCCCTATATATAATATGAGTATGTACTTACGAGCGAGGATAGCAACGCAACTTATAGAAGTTATTATAAGTTATAGGCCTTACAAAATAATTTCCTAGTCACATTGAAATATTCAAATTAATAGAATTTTAAATGCAACTTATGGAAAATTGCTTCTTGTGGCGAGTACAAATCTGTATGAACATTTCCAAAAATATCCTATCAAAGAACAGCGACAACCAAAATTCAGAAACCATAGTATCTCTAAGATATAGGAAGCAAAAAGTTTATGTCAAAGAACAATTAGAATATCATGCAATTCTGTTTAAAAAGAAATGATTAATCTACCACCGCTATTGGTACATAAAATCATGCATTGAATAATATATCCTTGAATCCACATAATTGCCGTAATCAGTCTATTATTTAGCAATGATATAGTAGTAGGACTTATGCAAATTAATCAAAATTTTGACATTCTTCCTCCCAAAAGAGAAAAAGAACCAGAAAAAGGGGCACTTCCCTCCAATGTTGATTACTTCTGATTAATGGTGGCAAAATGGATAGCAAAATAGTTTTCCAATCGTATTATCCACTAAAAAATGAACTGGATAATGAACTTTTTAAAAATAGATTAAACATGGATAAAATTTATATTATCCACTTATAGCTAATCAATGGGTTTAATTTTAACATTTCAAAGACTCAAATTGGGTATTTCCTCAAGTTTAAAAGACTAGGTGTGATGACCCGATAGGTCATCTTTAAATTTAATAATTATTTATGTGTTCTTAAACCTCAAATGGCACCATTCAACTTTTCTCGACTTGCATGCGAAGTCCGTAAATTTTTCGAAAAGTTTTATGTGAAAAAATTGATTAAAATGTGAAATAGTACTTCAAAACTCATTTGAATTAAATTCGGTCAATGTTTTGAGCAAACGGACCCGGATCAATATTTTGACAGTTTCGATAGGTCCGTATCGTGATTTGGGACTTGGGTGTATGCCCGAAATTTAGTTTTGAGGTCCCTAGCTTGAGTTATCGCCATTTATTGAAAATAGGAAGTTTGAAAGCTTAAAAATTCCAAAATTTGACCGCGAATTTGACTTCATCGATATCGGGCTCGGATTGAGATTCCGAGAGTTAGAATAGCTCTATTATGTCATTTATGACTTGTGCGCCAAATTTGAAATCATTTTCGATTCGTTTAATATGTTTCGGCACGAGTTTTATAAATTAAAAAGTTTAAAACTCAAAAGTTTGAATCGAGGAATTTTGATGTTATTTGATGTGATTTGAGACCTCGAGTAAGTCTCTATTACGTTACGGGACTGGTTGGTATAATTGGACGAGGTCCCGAGTGGCTCGGGTGAGTTTCGGACGTGTTTCAGATCATTTTTGTAAAAATATGCAGGTCTGGTTCTGGTGTTTCGCACCTGCGAAGAAGGAGCCGCAGATGCGTAGCTGCTTCTGCGAGAAGCTGGTCACTTCTGCGACCTGGGCACTGGCCAGCTCCTTCGCTTCTGCAGAGAAATGAGGCGCAGATGCGCGACTGCTTCTGCGAAGGCCCAAGCACTTCTGCGGAAGAGACTGCTTATGCGGTCGTTTGGTCGCTTCTGCGATGTCGCAGGTGCGACATTGAAGTCCGGAGATGCAAAATTTCATCTAGAAGCCTCACTTCACAAATGCGAGCTCGTAAATGCGGCACTTGCAGGGGCGGAGCTAGCTTTCTGCTTACGGGTTCGGTCGAACCCAGTACCTTTTGTGGAGACTCTGTATTTGTCTTGAAAAATTCATGAAATATGTATAAATTATTATTATAGAACTTAGTAACTTAAAAGAACTAGAATCTCGAACCCATAAGCTTCAAATCCTGGCTCCGCCTCTGGGCACTTGTACCTGCAGATGCGTAAACGCCGGGACAAAACCCATAAAATCGAGAGTTAACCATTTTTACTCATTTTTGAGTTGAGTCTCGAATTTGGGCGATTTTAAAGGGGGTTTTCATGACTTCGAACTGGGTAAGTGTTCTTTATCATATATATTGATTATATTTCATAAATTTATGATTAAATTCATCGTTTATTTCGGATTTAAATGGAGAAAGATGAGATTTTTGTAAAACTTTTCAAAAACAAAAATTTAGGATTTGGAGGCCCATTTGACATCGGAATTGGATAATTTTTATATGCTAGACTCGTCTCGGAACAGATGTTCGAATTTCATGAGTTTTTCCGAGATTTGAGACATGGGCCCCACTGTTAAAGTTTGAGATAAATTTCGGGTTTTAATTCAGAAAATTAGTAATTCATGTGAAATTAATTACTGCGAATCGTGTTGAGTATATTGAATTGTTTGTGACTATATTTGAAGTTTTCGGACACTAATTCGCAAGGCAAAAGTGTATTGGAATCTTGAGTTAGTTACAAATTGAGGTAAGTGTCGTGGTTAACCTTGACTTGAGGGAGTAGGACTTATTTGTCTATTTGCTACATGATTTAATGTGCGGGTACAACGTATATGTGAGGTGACGAGTACTTATGCGTTGTGGTTGAGTCAAAGCATGCGGGTGGAATTTATTTATTATAAATAATTGCCTATTTAATTAAGATATTCCTGCTTAAGTTATTATTATTTATTTGATCATTTTTTATGAAATTATTGTTGAATATTTTGGAAGGTGAGGTCGGTATTCTGGTATTGAATTGATTGATAAGTATATATCCCCGCATTTTAATATTCTTCCGAATTTATATTATTATTTTTATGATAAGAAAAAGTGTAAAAGCACGAAGGGTGATGCCGTGCCAATTTTACATTATTATTTATTGAATTATGAAGTGAGGAAGAGAGTTAAAGCACGAAGGGTGATGTCGTGCCATTTTCAAAGAGTGTAAAAGCACAAAGGGTCATGTCGTGCCAGAAGAGAGTTAAAACACAAAGGGTGATGTCGTGCGAGAAGAGAGTTAAAGCACGAAGGGTGATGTCGTGCCTATCTTATTATTTATTTATCAATTTATGGAAAGAATGAGAGTAAAATCACGAAGGGTGGTGCCGTGCCATTTTCATATTATCAGCTGCTCATTTTATTGTTGATGAATTAACTGGCTGCTACGTGACACTTCTCATGCTGAAATTTCTATATCATTCCCCTTCGCATGTTCCCTCCCAAATTTATAAATTGTTATTTATTGTGTTATTGTTGCTTCGTATTTGTATATGCTCGTACAGGTTGTTTACGTACGTGTCTTGTCATAGCCTCGTCACTACTTCGTCGAGGTTAGGCTCGACACTTATGGAATATATGGGGTCGGTTGTACTCATACTACATTATGCACTTCTTGTGCAAATTTTAGAGTTGGTCCCAGCAGCGTACCATAGACCTACTCGGATTCAACCACCTAGAGGAGATTTGAGTTATAACTGCACAACGTCCATAATTATGAAGTCCCCTTCTATATTATCTTAACTATGTATTATCTTTTAAATAGCTTATATTTTATTCAGACCTTTATTTGTATTATCTAGTAGCTCGTGCACTTGTGACACCAGATTCGGGGATGTATTTGGATTATTCGGTTCATATCGTCTTCCGCACTTTATTTCAGTAATCGACTACCGTTTAATTTGATTTGTTTAACAATGGTTAAGATTATTTTAACGTTGGCTTGCCTAGCAAGTGAAATGTTAGGCGCCATCACGGTCTTGAAGGCTGGAATTTCGGATCGTGACACTAGGAATTCTCCCAAAAGTAATAATATTCAGGATGCCATGTTATCTGTCGGTTAACTCATTTTCTATCCATATTAAATATAGTTCGGGTCAAATATTTTATTTGTTTTTTCATTATCTGTTTTCAACCTGCTCATATTTGATCCCATGCGCACGTTTGTCGCTCCTACTTCTACTCATGATCCTCATGCATCTTTTTTTCCCCTAGTGTTGGAAATTAAATCAAGATTAATTAGTATTCTTATATCGTCTAAGATTTGATATTTGTTAGTTTAATTAATTCATGTCTAGTTAGGCTTTGTTTACCAAGTTCATATTGGAATAGGTTTTGTTAGTCTAGTCAAATTTGGTTTGTAGTATTACAAATAGAGCGCTACTACATATTTTCTATTGTCGAGAAGTAGCTATGATGTAGAGAGATTAAAGAGTTTCTTTGTTCTGAATAAAAAAACCTCATACCACGTTCTCTCTCTAGTTTGATAAATTTCTTCTATATAGTTTTTGTTGAATTTTTTGCGTGTGCCTAAATTCTTTTTCGGGTTATTATAATCCTTCAAATTGGTATCAGAGCCTGTGTGAGATCTTGTCGAAGCCGGTAAAAGATTTCAAAAAAAAATATAGATACTTTATTACCTAATTATCCCTTTTTTGTATTTGATGGTAAAAGTAATTTTAAAACTTGGTATCAACAGATGAAGAATTTTTTTTAAGGCTATTGGATTATGGTCCACCATTGATAAAGAATTGAAGGAACCCCGAGAAGGCACAACATTGACGGTTGATGCACATATGCAATTGGAGAAGAAGAGACATTTAGATTATAGGGCACGCTATTATCTCTCCATCAAGGTCGAATTGTATGTATCTAAAAAAATATTTGCATGCAAAGTCATCAAATGAGGTTTGGACAATTTTAATGAAGTCATATCGAAGAGCTGCTAATATAAAGAAGGAGAAACTACAAAAAAATAGGAGTCAATTTGAGTTGGCTTATATGAGACCAACAGAGTCTGACAAAGAATTATTTACAAGAATTGAAGAAATAGTCAATGGTCTAAGGACCAACGGAGAAGTATTGGAAGAAGTTAAAGTTGTTAAAAACTATCGTAGTCTCTAAGTTTAAAGTTTCACAACAACAAAGTTATTCTTGAGGCTACCAAAGATCTTAGCACGCTCAGACTTGATGATTTAAAGGCGAATTAGTGATATATGGGATATTATTAAATCAACATAAAGATAAGACAGTGGAGAAGGCATCGCAAGAAAAGGATTATCATCCAAAAGAAAAAGAAGACACATCAAATCTGGCGAAAAAAAATCAAGAAGACCAAAATTTAGAAACAATGGAGACAAGCAGAGAAGGTACATATAATTTTTATTGTGATAAAGATTCTAGTGAATGCGAAGAAAAGTCAAATAATATTCAAATTGATCTACCAAAAATTTCTCCAGTTGTTAAAAAGGAAGATTCGGTTGCAACGGATGCCCGTCCAAAAGAGGTTGGTGTTTCACAAGAAAAATTATTTAATGGTATTAAAGATGAATCCAGTAATAATGAAATAAGCAAGATGGTTCATCAAGAGAAAGTTTCTAATGATCTCCCAATATTGAGGCGGAAATAGCTTGGGATTCAGAACCACAACAACGTATGATTATAGATAGTGAAGATGCGATCAATTTTGTACCATTATTCGAGATTGCATATTTTAAGGAGCATGACGAAATGATTATTGATGCCATTACTCTACAACCTATAGGATGGCCAATTGGAGTTGAATGGATGTACAAGACCAACCACAAGGCAACTAGAGAAGTAGACGGTTTTAATGTAAAGAAAAAATATGTTGATGATAATTTGAAGGGATCTACCATGAGTAAAGCTAAATCAAGTATGACCAATATTGAAGAGAAATTGAAATTGACTAAATATGGTACTCGCGACTTTGTTGATGCTACATATTTTAGGAAATTAGTAAAGAGCCTAAGGTATTTGACTTCTACACGATTTGATATTACTCATGACATGCTCGAGTTTGAAGATCTTGGTTTAAGGGAGGCTATTGGAAAATAAACCAATATTAATTAGTATTCTTATATCGTCTAAGATTTGATATTTGTTATTTTAATTAATTCATGTCTAGTTAGGTTTTGTTTACCCAGTTCATATTGGAATTGGTTTTGTTAGTCTAGTCAAATTTGGTTTGTAGTATTATAAATAGGGGTGCTACTACATATTTTCTATTGTAGAGAAGTAGTTATGATGTAGAGAGATTCAATAATTTATGATTTGCGAAAACACCTACTACCACGTCTCTTCCTAGTTTAATAAATTTCTTTTATATAGTTTTTGTTGAATTTTTTACTTGTGCCTAAATTATTCTCGGATATTTCAACCCTTCACCAGATCCTCATGCAATTTCTTTGGCATTAATTATAACTCCTTCTCCCTTGCATCTGCTTATTTAATTTCCGAATTGATTAATATTCTTTTGCTAAAAGTGAACTATTTTCCATTTGAGATCTAATCTAACATATTTTCCTCAGGATTGGACAAGGCAATGAAACATACTAATAACATCGTCCTACATAAGGACACACGTAATATAGAGTTTGTCCCTAACACATTGACCCAAATCATAATGTTTTTTGTAACCATTCCAAGTCAATCAAATACCCATTCTGCCACTTGAGGCCCCTACCCGACTACCAGAGTCAATTAAAGAGTTTAACTTCTGGGCAGACAATGTACAGTTTTTACATGCACGTTCAAGTGAATCTGAACTATAACAATATGCAGAGTAATCTTAAGTTTGTAACTTAAATAGTGCATCATATATTCTTCTATACCCCTTTCAAATCTACTGGGTGTATAAATATTCTTTACATTTGATTAAACTTTTAATTAAATTAATTAAAACCTTTGACGTGCCCAACGCAGCTTAATTTGATAAATAGTGTAATATATCACATTGGGGGAAATTAACATCTTCTTTCGATTTCAGTTCAGACTTCAGACCATCAATTAATTTACGGCAAAGGGCCAAATATACCTCTTTACTTTCGAAAATGGTCTAAGAATACCACTCGTTATACTATTGGGTTATTTATACCCCTGCAGTCATACTTTAGATTCAAATATACCCCTCATTTAAATGGAGGGACACATATCATCGTCATGTTGGACAAGGTGGGTTGCTCTGATGGTAAGCACCCTCCACTTCCAACCAAGAGGTTGTGAGTTCGAGTCACCCCAAGAGCAAGGTGGGGAGTTCTTGGAGGGAAGGATGCCGAGAGTCATTTTGGAAACAGCCTCTCTACCCCAGGGTAGGGGTAAGGTTTGCGTACACACTACCCTCCTCAGACCCCACTAGTGGGATTATACTGGGTTGTTGTTGTTGTTGTTGTAATTAAAAAGACCCAATTACCCATACCCGAAAAATAATATTTTTTTTGTAAAAACCGGAAAAAACTAAATTTGTTTTACTAAAATCTGAAAAAAACGAAAATATTTTTTTTTCCAGTTTTTACAAACAAAAAAAAACTGCTTTAAAAAAACTGAAAAATATTTTCTAAAACAATATTTTTGTAAAAATTGGAAAAAAAAAAAAGAAGCTAAAAATCAATTTTCTAAAGCAATTAAAAACTGAAAAAAACTGAAATATTTTTAACTAAAAACTGAAAAAAAAGAAAATATTTATTTTTCAGTTTTTACAAAAACATTGCTTTCGAAAATTGCTTTTTAGTTTTTTTTCAGTGTTTACAAAAATATTGTTTTAAAAAATATTTTTCAGCTTTTTTTAAAGCAGTTTTTTTGTAAAAACTGGAAAAAAAAATATTTTCGTTTTTTTCAGTTTTTAGTAAAAACAAATTCAATTTTTTCCACTTTTTACAAAAAAATTGCTTTAGAAAATTAATTTTCAGCTTTTTTTTCAGTTTTTACAAAAATATTGTTTTAGAAAATATTTTTCAGTTTTTTTAAAGCAGTTTTGTTTGTAAAAACTGGAGAAAAAAATATTTTCGTTTTTTTCAGTTTTTAGTAAAAAACAATTGTTTTTTCCAGTTTTTACAAAAAAAAATAATTATTTTTCAGGTATGGATAATGGGTCTTTTTAATTAATTAGGAGATATTTAGAATTGACCAACAGGACGATGACACATATCCTTCCATTTAAATGAGGGGTATATTTGAACCCAAAGTATGACTGCAGGAGTATAGATAACCAAATAGTATAACGAAGGGTATTCTTAGACCATTTTTGAAAGTAGAAGAGTATACTTGGCCCTTTGCCGATTAATTTATTACTTCCTCGGTTCCATTTTATGTAGGACAGTTTCCTTTTTAGTTTTTCCAAAAAGAATAGTTATACTTTTTTGTACTAAAAAATAATTTAATTTTTATACTTTTTATTTTAGTGAAATGATTTATTGTCACATAATTATTTATGGCTTGTTACAAATCATAAGTTTCAAAAATCTTTCTTAATTTATTTTTTCTTAAACTCCGTACGTTAAATAGT
>AWOL01S0032413.1:6487-18027 GCA_000715115.1 Nicotiana otophora
GAAAGCTGAGGTCAAAGAACATTGCTTCGGTGAAGGTTCAGTGGAGGGGTCAGCCGGTCGAGGAGGCGACTTGGGAGACCGAGCATGATATGTGCAACCGCTATCCTCATCTTTTCACCACTTCAGGTATGTCTCTATACTCGTTTGAGGGCGAACAAATATTTTAAGAAGGGAAGGACGTAACAACCTGGCCGGTCGGTTTGAGAGTTATAGTCCCGATCCCCTGTTTACTGCTTTCCCTGTATCTTTTGCTGCTTATGTGACTTTCCGGGAGGTTGTTGTTGTGGTTTCGGAATGCATTGGGACACTTAGTCCCTAAGCGAAAGCTTAAGTCTTATGATTTTGACCGTAGTTGGAACTGTGTGAAGATGACTCTGGAATGGAGTTTCGTCGGTTCCATTAGCTCCGTTGGGTGATTTTGGACTTAGGGACGTGTCTGGATTGTGTTTCGGAGGTCTGTAGTTGATTTAGGCTTGAAATGGCGAAAGTAGAATTTTTGGAGATTTTGATCGGAAGTGGACTTTTTGATCTCGGGGTTGGATTCCGATTCCGGAAGTTGGAATAGGTCCGTAATGTTGCATATAACTTGTGGGGTCAATAGGACGTGATTTGATAGGTTTCAACATCGGTTATAGAAGTTTAAAGTTTCAAGTTCATTAAGATTGAATTGGTGTGCGATTCGTGTTTTTATTGTGTTTTAGGACTTGATGGTATCTTTGATTGAGGTCCCGAGGGCCTCGAGTGTGTTTCATGGTGAGTTTTAAGCGAGTCCGGGCATTTCGACACTCTGATGTTGTTCTGGTACTTTCGGAAATGCGGGCTGCACATTTTGGAGTGCTGAGGCAGAGGAAAAATGCGAACCACAGAGGAAAAGTGTGGGCCGCATAATTCTTCTTGCGGCCGCACTTCAGGGCGTTCTGCAGGTTCGCTAGTAGGGTAGAATTTTCTGAAGTGCGGACGCACAGTTTGGATTGCGGCCGCAGGACCTGGGATGTGCGACCACACTTGAAAATGTGCGGTCAACACTTTGGAAGGCAGCTTTGGTACTATATAAATGAGGGTTAGGGTATTATTTCACATTTTTGACTTTGGGAGCTCGGTTTGTGACGATGTTTCGTGGGTTTTTCAAATAAATCATCGGGGTAAGTGATTCTAACTCAGATTTGATTAATATACATGAATATATCACCGATTTCATCATTTAATTAGTACTTTGAGATGGAAATTTGGAAAACATTGTAGAAACTTCATAAACTATAAATTGGGGATTTGAAGGTTGGGTTGTGATCAGAATTGGCTAATTTTGGTATGGTTAGACTCATGAGTGAATGGGTGTTCATATTTTGTGACTTTTACCCGATTCCGAGATGTGGGCCCGGGGGAAGCTTTTTGGGGTAATTTTCTAATTTCTTGCTTTAGCTTTGATTTCATTAATTAGATTAGTTTTTTTATAGTTATATTTATGGTATGTAATTGATTTTGGCTAGATTTGGGCCATTCAGAGTTAGATATTCGTGGAAAAAGCATTGTTACCGATTGATTGAGCTTGGTTCGAGGTAAGTGGCTTGCCTAACCTTGTGTGGAGAAAATCCCCTTAGGATTTGGTACTGTTGTGATATGTGAGCGTCATGTACGTGAGGTGACGAGTACGCACACGAGCTATTCATTGTAAAACCCGATTTGTTTTACTGAGAAACAACCTGTTTTTCCTTTAATTTGTGTTATACCGTTTAAATGAGTATTAGTTTGTTTTTCATTCTTAATTGGGCTATTCCAATATGTGTAGTTATCCTGTTTAGTCTAATATCGCATGTCTACGTGCTTTAACTGCTTATATGAACTCTATGAAGCATGCCTAGTTGATTTCCTGCTTTTTCCTTGTTCTTTATCAGTATAACTGTAGAAATATTGCTATTAACTATTGTATTTATCAGCTTGAGTTGTGTGTTTACCTTTGAGACTACGAGGCGGTTCCTCGGGAGTTCTCCCAGAACATTTGCTTTTGAGACTATGAGGCGGTTCCTCGAGAGTTCTCCCTGCACATTTACTTTTGAGACTATGAGGCGGTTCCTCGAGAGTTCTCCCTGCACATTTACTTTTGAGACTATGAGGCGGTTCCTCGGGAGTTCTACCTGCACACTTACTTTTGAGACTACGAGGCGGTTCCTCGGGAGTTCTCCCTGCACACTTACTTTTGAGACTACGAGGCGGTACCTCGGGAGTTCTCCATGTATATTTACTTTTGAGACTATGAGGCGGTACCTCGGGAGTTCTCTCCGTATATTTACTTTTTTGACTACGAGGCGGTACCTCGGGAGTTCTCCCTGCATATTTATTTTGGAACTACGAGATGGTATCTCGGGAGATCCCCTACTGTTTACCCTTGTGAGTAGTACTGTTGCCTTGCTGTGTTTCCTTTTATTAAATTCTAGTCTCTTATTATACTGTATATTCTCTTGCCTTGTTTATTATTTACCAGTGGGCCTGACCTGACCTCGTTACAACTCGACTGGGGTTAGGCTTGGTACTTACTGGGTACCATTGTGATGTACTCATGCTACTCTTTTGCACATGTGTTGTGTGCAGATCTAAGTGCTTCTTATTAGCCCCGCTACTAGCTGAGAGTGATTGTTGTTGTACAGAGACTTCAAGGTACATCTTCCACGTCCGCAGACCTTGGAGTCCCCCTCTATTCTCTCCTATGTCATTTACCTTCCGTACTTCTTTTGTTAGACTCTGGTATATAGAGATACTAGTTTCCTTATGTAGCTTGTGACTTATAATGTTCCGGGTTTTAGGGAATACTGTGTATTACTAGAGTGTTGATTATTGTAAATGATGAGCGACATTGTTACCAGTTATTTAGTTATATGTTGCAGATAATTGTTAAGTTTTACTTTCATTTTTGTTATTTCCGCAATTGTTTAGGCTTACCTAGTTGTAGAGACTAGGTGCCGTCACGACGTCTTACGGAGGGAGTTTTGGGTCATGACAACTTTCCAGGCTGCCTTGTTCTTCCTTGATGCACAAGGGTTGTTTCATCTTCATTAAGCTCGCCGAACTTAACAATCTGGGAGAAGTACTCTGGCAGCTCAAAATCATCAAGTGTTACTTTCCTTTTTTCAGACCTGGAGTCATTGTCCGAATCATCTACATTAATGTAGTCGGCTGTTTTACCTTTAAAATTTAAAACAAAAGAACAACATTGTATGTTGCTTCAGTTCTTTTTGAAAAATTGAAACTTATATAAAATCTGTTTTTTCCAACAATTATATTGTAACATATAATACCACTGAAATCTTCACAACAATCGTCTCCTTGTTGTATAACTTTTTCTTGTTGAATGGGAGATTGCATTTTTGTAGTCTGCTTCTCCTTATTTAAATGCTCTCCTGGAATGTCAACTTTAGCATCCTGTTTTGGAGAGTCCACATGCATTGTTTCCTTCACTGTTACAATAAATGTGTACAACTTAATACAATTGTAGATAATTTGTAGTAAACATTAACAACACTATAGATAAATTATAGTTTAACTGTAGTAAATTGTTTTTGAAATGTTATCCTGCAGCTGATATTGGGAAGATATGTCAACACCTATATGAACATTCTCCTCAATTTGAATGTCATTCATGTGTCCTGTATCTAAGAAAACCATTGGAAATATAATGTAGATTATTTATTGGTAATTTAGGCTATATGTAGATATATTATAGATATTATGTAGATACTTGTTTTACTGCTGCTGGCCAACACTGGTTTAGCACTACTGCCCGGGATGTGTTGATTGTTCTTTTCTTTGTAATGCTTATCATTTTTCGTAGAACTGCCAGTAAACTGCAAGCATAATTTGTTAGGCTATATACTTTATGAATGATAATATAAATTTAGACATGGTAAAAATTGTTGTCCAAAATGAATATATTTCGAATGAAACCTTAGCATCAATGTTATCCTTTTGACCGTTTATTGCCTGTAAAACAGACTTGATGGAATCATTGAGTAGTAGTCGAATGTACCTAGTTCTTCAAAAACCTAAAGAACAAAAAATAGTTATAACATATCTTACAATTAGAGCCTTATATATATATATATATGAAGAAGACTAAAAATAAAGAATTATGTATACCTTTTTCTTGAAGGTTCCAAGGTCTGAACCCACCTTTATATTAAAATAGAAAGAGTTAACGAAATAATTTGCATAACACAAATTAAAGAAACCATCTAGGATTATGTATAGATGTTACCTTATCAATATCTTTTCTTAATTTCTTTTATTTATTTCACAATATCTTGCTTGTCATCTATTCCCATTGCCTGCTTATGTCCGGATGGAGATGGAGCATCTATCGGATGCTCGACCTTTGGTTCAGCTTCTTCAAGGATGTATTCAACTTTATCTAGAAAATTCATTCTTGAAAGCTCTTCTGGTGCTTCAATTATGTTGGTGAACTGAGTGAAAAAAAAAAGTGAGGGACCTAGTCATAATATGTATAAAATGTGTAGATAATATGTATTAAATTGTCTGCCCAGAAGTGAAAACCATTTACCTTGATCCATGATGGTTTGATCATTCTATCTTCCAATGCAGATAACCATATCTTGTCCTTACTAATTGTCCAGTTAAGTATGCAGGGGATCGAATTACCAACCCTTGTAGCTATATCCGTGTTGACTGTAGAGCAACACTCATAGAACCATATTTGCATAGCTAGTGCAAAACCTCGAATGACATAAAAATGCACAGAAGGGTTGAGCTTGTGCCTAACGGACTGAAGCAATTGTGTATAAGATTCGATACCCCATGCATAGTTCGCATATTGCCCCGAGTCCACCAAGTAGAACCTAAAATGGTCTATCAAATATAAATTATCTTTGTCTGAAGGACAGAGGAAGAATTCTATCATATAGAGAATACACAGCTTGACTGCATCCTCATCGTTCACCCAACTACGGCTGGTTACAATTTGTTTCAAATTTGACTTCTCAACTTTTTCTTTGTTCGGAAAATAGCTCTTCATTATTTTACTGTCATACTTAGTTGTGTAATCAAAGTTCGTCACTGCTGTAAAGCATCTAAGGCCACTGATCAGGGAAACCTCTCTCAACCCAAAGTTCAGCCTCTTACCCTTTATCTCTGCTGTAAAAAAGTCGGAATCAGATGCGTTCAATTTATACTTCATGAGAAGGTGAATTGCCTGATTTGGGATACATATTTTGGCAAGGAAAGTAAATGCCCAAAACATGTCTTCTTAAATAGCTTTAACCCATTTTCAGACATTAAATCCTTGATTTGGCCAGGAATAGCAGGGTCAGATAATGTTTGGAACCTAGTGATGCCATAATCAACATCATGTGGTGCAACAAATATTCGATTCTGCTCCAAAAGAAACAGCAAGTTAATAAAACTTGTTTCAAAACTAGAAAATACAATAACTACATTTCTACTACATTTTAACTACAATCAGAAAAATATTAATACATTGCATACAAGTAAGTTTCAACATTAGTAAACATATATAACAACTGACTACATTGAAGCTACAAATGCACTGATAAAATTATGTTTAGAGCAAGAATTTAGAAATTAAGAACTAGACATAATATATACAATTTTTCTACAGAAAATAAAACTAACATCTACAAAATAGAGAAAATAATAACCAATAAAACCAACTAAATAATGTAGTACATTCCCTAACTAAATGATTTCGAATAATATACAAGAAATCTATAATTTATAGGGAAATGTAGAAACTTTGTTAACATACAACAAATCTACACAATGTAGACAAAATTTTTACAAATACAAAAAAAAACAAAAATTATGTATGTTCATGAGAATGAGAACAAGTTTTTAAACTTTACAAAAAAAAATTTGGAACTACTAAAATTTTACCTTCTCATATGACTGTTGGGGTATAGTTTTAGCTTATTTTTGAACCTTCTTCTTTTTTGAAGGTTTAACAGTAGGAGAAACTCTGATATTTTTTGCAACTTTCGTGATAACTTCTTCTTCGACGAAATCATCACCGGAAGCAATTTCTTTGCCCTTCCGCTTTACAGATTTATCATATGTCGAGGCTTTACCAGCATCCCTATCATGCTTAAGTTTTGTTCGAGCTTTTGCCTTAGCTTCACGAGGGGAAAGCTTGAGCTTTATCTCTGGTTTTACATGTGACGAGTTTGAAACTTTTTTGGGTGAATCCTGTGAGAAAACACCCAAATTAAAAGTAGGAATATCACATACTTTAGCTTTTTTAGGCCTAATCTTTGAAAGTGCTTTCTTCTTCATTGAAAGTTAAGGAAAAATTTAAGCTACTACAATTTTGGTAGGATTTAGAGCTGGAATCTGTAAAAATCGAGAGGGAGTTTTGAAGAAGAGTGAAAACGGGCGTTATTGGAGGGAGATATTGAAGAAACGTGAGGGGTATGGAGAGAGAAACGTGGGGGGTGGGGGGTGGGATATGTACATTAGAGTGATTATATGAGTTAATTTATTCTCATTAAATTCCTAAAATGTACATAATTGGTAAATTGTATATGACTATGTAATTAAATTAAAACTTGAGTAGGGAGGGTAATATAGTTTCAAATAGTGTATAGGAATGTAAAAATTCCTATGTAATAATACAAAGATGAAATGCTATCTTAATAAATATCTTATTTTATTTTCTAACCAATCATATATTGTACTAGTAATAGTTATTAATACAATATTTTATACCAACAAAATAAAAAGGAAAACAAATGCAGGAAACAACACTAGCATTTGCCGACTAAAAGAAGAATATTCTATAAGAAAGTTTATATCACGACCCGAAATTTCCACCTTCGAGACTGTGGTGGCGCCTAACATTTCACTTGCTAGGCAAGCCAACGTTAGAATAATATTAATTTTTTTTATAATTTAATTTAATTAATAATAAAGAAACTAATAACTGGAATAAAATATGAAATAAAGTGAGTAAACCATAATAATAGCGATATCTAAATACCATCCCAGAACTGGTGTTAGAAGTGCACGAGCTACTAGAATAATACAAATAAGGGTCTGAATAAAAATAAAATCGTCTGACAGAAATACACAGCTAAATAAAGTAGATGGAGACTTCAGAGCTGCGAACGCCGTGCAGCTATACCTCAAGTCTCCTGTGGATAGCTGAATCCGAGCAAATCTACTGTATGCCGCTGGGACCAACTCCGGTATCTACACAAAAAGTGCAGAGTGTAGTATGAGTACGATCGACCCCATGTACCCAGTAAGTGCCGAGCCTAACCTCGACAAAGTAGTGACGAGGCTAAGGTAGGCCACTTACATTAACCTGTACGCAATAATAATAATAACAACAATATAGGAGAACAAGAATAGAAATTAAACCGGTAAATCATATCAACAATCAAGCCAACTTGGCAGTCATAACCAATTATTACTTAAATCACTTTCCGTTGCGGCGTGCAACTCGATCGCACAATATATTCATATTCAATTCCGTTGCTGCGTGCAACCCGATCCCCACAATATATTCATTTTCATTTAATTCCGTTATGGCATGCAACCTAATCTTCAATATATCTTTTCAATCAATTCTGTTGCGGCGTGCAACCCACTTCTCTAATATATTCACTTTCAATCAATTCTGTTGTGGGGTGCAACCCGCTCCTCCAATATATTCACTTTCATTTCTGTTGCGGCGTGCAACCCGCTCCTCAATAATATAATTTACCAATTCTTATAAAAGAAATTATTCCAATAATTAATATAAAATTGTAAGACAACAAACATATAATAATTATGATTTATTTAGAAATAAGTGATGATAAGGAGCAATTAATTATGGAAATTAAGGAGGAAATAGGCAATTTATTATTTAGTATGTTAAATGTCAAGAAACAATTAAGTCATACAAATCAAATAAGCATGTAGCAAATATAGCATGGATTCAAGGCATAATATTGAGCAAGGAATATGTGAGAAATAATTAATATAATAATTAATTCATGATTTAAAATAATTTATGATTTCCAGATAAATGTGCAAACAATCAATTTGACGACGTATAGGCACTCATCACCTCGCCTATACATCGTTACACATGAAATTCATATAACAATAATTCAAGAGTTCTATTCCCTCAAGTCAAAGTTAATCACGACCCTTACCTCGCTTCGCAACCAAATTCAAGATTCCAATAAACTTTTGCCTCGCGAATTGATGTCCAAAAGCTTCAAATCTAGTCACAAATAATTTAATATCCTCAACACGAATCGTAGGAATTAATTCCATATGCAATTACTAATTTTCCAGATTAAAGTCCAAAATTCATTCCAAAAACCGACAGTGGGACTCACGTCTCGAATCCCGGAAAAACTCACGAAATCCAAACACCCGTTCTGATACGAGTTCAACCATATAAAAATTATCGAATTCCGACATCGGATTGCCTTTCAAATCTTAAATTTTCGTTTTTGGAAGATTTTATAAAAATCTGATTTTTCTTCCATAAATTAACGGATTCATGATGTAAATGAGTATGGAATCATGAAATATAACTAATTTCGGATAAAGAATACTTACCCAACTCAAACTCGTGAAAAATGCCTCTGAAATCGTCCAAAACCGAGGTCTAAAACTCTAAACATGAACAAAAATGTTTTGTCGGACTCCCTACAAATATATTCTCTCCAGGCACTTGCCTCAAAAGTTTCAAGCCAAAAATAGCAGTACCAGCCTTCAGTCAATCAAGCATAACTTTCTATACAAATGTCCAAATAATGAATGGTTTATCTTTCTCGAAACTAGAATCAAGGGGTTACAATTTTCATGTTTTTATAATATCCAAATTTCTTAAAGATTGCGAGATATAAGCTTCCAAAGTCAGCCCTATGCATCAAAAATTTCTGGCGATGCACACTGCTAGGCAAATAAAAACTGCATTACCAGTCTTCCGTCAATCTATCATAACTTTCTGTAAAAATATCCAGATGATGAATGATTTATCTTTATAGAAACTAGAATCAATGGGATACAACTTTCATGTTTTGATAATTTCTATATTCCTTATAGATTGCGAGATATAAGCTTTCAAAGTCAGCCCTGTGCATCAGAAATTGCTGGCGATGCACACTGCTAGGCAAATAAAAACTGCATTACCAACCTTCAGTCAATCTATCATAACTTTCTGTAAAAATTTCCAAATGATGAATGGTTTATCTTTGTGGAAACTAGAATCAATGGGATACAACTTTCATGTTTTGATAATTTCCAGATTCCTTATAGATTGCGAGATATAAGCTTCCAAAGTCAGCTCTTTGTATCAGAAATTTCGCACACTACTGTAAAAAACCAGCAGTTAAAAATGACCTAAAATGGTCCGAAATCACTCCGAAACTCATCCGAGCCCCTCGGGACCCCGTCCAAATATGCCAACAATTCTCAAAATATATTATGGTCCTACTCGAGATTTCAAATCACACATAACAACGACGAAACTATAAATCGCGCGTCGATTTAGACTTATGAGTTTATGAAATTTTCAATTCTATAACTCGCGCCGAAACATGCCAAATCAATTCAGAATGAACTCAAATTTTGCATGCAAGTCATAAATGAAATAATAGAGTTGTTCGAATTTTCGGAATTGAATTCCGACCCCGATATCAATAAAGTCAACTCACGGTCAAAGTTTAAAAAATCTTCTATTTTCCAACTTTCGCCAAAATGCGCTGAATTGTTCTACGGACTTCCAAATCAAAATACGAACATGCGCCTAAGATTGAAATCACCATATGAAGCTATTGGAATCATCAAAATTCCATTCCGGGGTCGTTTGCGCAAAAGTCAAATCTCCGGTCAAACTTTAGAAATTCAAGCTTTATAAAATCAAACCTTTTTTTTCAAAAACTAATGGAAAACGTGCCTACGTACTTCGGAATAGATTCAAATTTTGTACATAAGTCATAAATATTATTATGAAGCTGATCGAACTCTCGAAATCTAAATTGGGACCCGGTATCAACAAAAATCCAATTATAACCAAATTTAGGAATTCTTAAACCTTTAAATTTCTAATTTCTGTTAAATGCCGATAATTTGAGCTAGAGACCTTTGAATGCGATTCCGGGCATACGCTCAAGTCCCAAATAACAATACGGACCTACCGGAACTATCAAAATACTGATCCGAGCCCGTTGGCTCAAAATGTTGACCGAAGTCAACTCAATTGAGTTTTAAAGCTCTATTTCACATTTTAATCAATTTTTTATACAAAAAATTTCTGCAAAGATTTACAGACTGCGCACGCAAGTCGAGAAATGCTGAATAGTGCTTTTCGAGGTCTCAGAACACATAAATAAATATTTAAAATTAAAGATGACATATTGGGTCATCACATTCACCACCTCTAAAACAAACGCTCGTCCTCGAACGAAGTTAGAAAAATACCTGAGCTGGTGAAAAGGTGGGGATATCTACTCCGCATGTCCGGCTCGGACTCCAGGTAGCTTTCTTAATTGGCTGACCACTCCATTGCACCCGAACTGAGGGATAACATTTATACCTCAACTGTCGGACCTGCCGGGCAAGGATAGCTACCAACTCCTCCTCATAAGTCAAATCTTTTTCCAATTGGACTGAGCTGAAATCTAACACATGGGACGGATCATCATGATATTATCAGAGCATAAATACATGGAACACCGGATGAACTGCTAATAAACTAGGTGGTAGTGCAAGCTTGTAGGCTACTTCACCCACCCTTTAAAAAATTTCAAGGGGTCCGATATACCGAGAGCTTAACTTGCCCTTATTTCCGAATCTCATTACACCTCTCATAGGTGAAACCCGGAGCAATACTCTTTCACCAGCCATGAATGCAACATCACGAACCTTACGGTCGGCATAACGCTTTTGCCTAGACTGAGCTGTGCAAAGTCGATCCTGGATCACCTTGACCTTATCCAAGGCATCCTGTACCAAATCAGTACCCATTAACCGAGCCTCTCCCGGTTCAAACCAGCCAACTGACGAACTGTATCGCTTCCCGTATAATGCTTCATACAAAGCCATCTGAATGCTCGTCTGGTAGCTTTTATTATAGGCAAACTCTGCAAGTAGAAAGAACTGATCCCAAGAACCCCAAAATCTATAATACAAGTGCGAAACATATCTTCCAATATTTGAATAGTGCACTCTGATTGTCCGTCTATCTGTGGATGAAATCTTGTACTCAACTCAACCCGCGTGCCTAACTCACACTGTACAGCCCTCCAGAAGTGCAAGGTGAACTGCGTACCTCGATCTGAAATAATAGACACGGGCACACCGTGAAGGCAGACAATCTCACGAATGTAAATTTCAGCTAACCGCTCTGAAGAATAGGTAATTGCCACTGGAATGAAATGTGCTGACTTGGTCAACCTGTCCATAATGACCCATACTGCATTGAATATTTTCTGAGTCTGTGGGAGTCCAACAATAAAATCCATAGTTATACGCTCCCACTTCCACTCAGGAATTTCTAACTTCTGAAGCAAACCACC
>AWOL01S0032416.1:0-17713 GCA_000715115.1 Nicotiana otophora
TTGGAGTGGTTTCTATGGACTTAATAGCTTCAAGATAAGGACTTATTATCTTTGAGAGGACTAAATATTTGAGAACCAATTGTTAATTAGATTTAACATGGTGGGACTTTTTCATGAATGTTACTCACAATCTCACACTATAATTAATTAGAAGAAGCTAGAGTAAGACTAACAAGCTCCAATTGTGATATAGCAAGTACTATGAATATTAATACATATTCACACCTCAATTTACTAATCATAGTATACTAATATAATTTAGTGTAAATATTACGTATGAATACTTTTCCAATTCACATTTATGAGCGAGAATTTCTCTACCTCTTGTTCGCTTCGATCAGACTCTAACAACTTAGGGAAGAATGATGAGTTTCTGACAAGGCCCCTAAATGACCGCCAAATGACTGTCAGAAGGTCTACTTACTTTTTTCTTAGAGCCTTTTTGGCCAAGCTTCCTAAAAATGCTTATTTTGAGAAGTATTTTTGTTTAAAAGCGCTTTTCAAAAAAGCACTTGTGGAGAGTAGCCATTTGTGTTTGGGCATTCATTTGAGAAGTGACTTTTGCAATATTTGATAAGCAAATTGTGGTTGGCCAATCCTTCCAAAAAGTACATTTGGGTGTCAAATTATAAAAAAAGGACATTATCAATATTGAATTTATAATTAATATTCCTATTATTTAAAAGAGAGAAACAAATGCAAATATTTATTGTAAAAGAATTTAGTTATTTTTTTATATTTATTTAAAAAACTATTACCTATTATTGAGAAATTTACATTCTTTCAACTATAATATATGCATGCACGCCACAAAGAAATAAAAATAAAACTAAAAATTGGAGATCATATAACATTGGTATACTACAAAAGAGAAAAAAAATTTATATATTGTGAAGAGAGTATTTGAATCTGGTGATTAGCATTGTAATTTATTTCAAAGAAGAATGGGAGAGGAAGAGAAGAAGAAACGACAAAATTAAAAAAAATATTTATAGTAGAGAGACTATTCCAAAGAGGATAGGAGAAGGAAAATAAAAATACACTAAATAAAAAAGAGAAGAAAAGATGGTAGAAACATAAAAAGAAAAAGGAAAAGAAAAAAGTTAAATTAATGAAGATAATTTAGGAAATAAAAATTTACAATAAGCATAGTTTTGTCTTGAAAATATTAATTTTCTACTTCTAGGAAGAAGGTAAAATTTGTAGTTTCTTTCCAAAAGCAACAAAAAAAAGTAATTCTCAATATCGGCCAAACACCTAAAATTTAAAAAAAAATACTTTTTCTGACAAAAGCTTGATCAAACATACTCTTAATCTGTTACTTGCTCGTTCCTCTCCCATGAAAATAGTCTCTCCTCTCCATTAGCTCAGACTCATGTCTATAAAGAGTTTCATGTATATGTCCATATTTTCTTATGTCACATAAATTCTAATTGTTCAACTCGGTTATATCATATATGCTTGCATTTAAACTATTCTTTTAAAAGAAGAAAAAAAAACTAAGAGGGTGTTTGGCTAAGCTTATAAGCGGGTCAAATTGGCTTATAAACACATTTTAGCTTACTTACGTGCTTGGTAAATACCCAAAGTCCTTATAAGCCAGGTGCTTATAAGCTAAAATAATCCATAAGTACTTTTATCTTATAAGCACTTTTAGTTTGACCAAGGCATTTACTAGTTTATCCTTAATAATATTTTTTAATTCACAAAATATTTATCCCAAAATAAATTTTCTAACTTTCTCTTCATTTCGTATTCGTTTTCATCCTTTTCTTTAAAAAGAATTTTTTTAATTTATAATGTTTTGTAAAGTTTTGAGGGTATTTTAATCATTTTAACAAAAGAATAGCTTATTAGTACTATTCTACCAAACACATTAACTGCTTATTATCAGTTTCAGCACGTCTGTCCAAACACGTAAATGCTTATTAAAAAATCAGTTTCATCACTTAAAAATGCTTTTCAGCACTTCAAGCTTATCAGTTATCTTTACCCTTAAAAATGAGTGACAATTAAATTTGTATGCGGTTTAAGGGATACATGATTTAATTTAATACGAATGATCTAAGAACGACGAATAACTAAATTAGAGAGAGAATAAACGATCAAACCAATCACGATGGAACAATCAGGCCTGGTTTTAAGTTGAACACAGAAAACTGGCTTTGATCAAGCCCTCGATATGAGCTCGGTTGAAATTAAAGAAGAGAGTAACTAACGAACACTTTGAATAATAGCTAGAAGACAAAAATAAATTTTTATTGCTTTGATGTGCGTGTCAATAATGGTTTAAAATGAAAAAGTTATGTCCTTTATATAGTATGGAATTTCGATCCTAGTACAAGTCTAAATAAGGTAAAAATCTTCTTTTCTCGGTAAATGTCGTTTTGTTGTTGACATCGGACAGGATTTGCATCGTAATATCTGGTTGAGGGTGAATATTACAGCTGTCTGTTCGTCACGCCCAACCGTTTCTCTTTTTCCTTGGTCTCGAAACTTTGCTAGGTCCGGATCCGTTGTTTAGCTGTGCCCGATCCCAGATGCTTCGTTCATTCCCCCCGAGCTCCGAGACGAGGGACCCTTCGGCTTCGCTTGAGGTTGCGTCAGATCATGCTTCTCTCTCGTTTCTTTACTAGGGAATCGGGGGTAACATTATCTTTGATTTTACCTGTACACATATAATCCCATCACTTTTCGGAGAGCAGATTTATCGAAGCGACGAGAAGTGATTGATTGACCCCGGTTCCTTCTTCCGTACGTACAATCAGGTTGACAGATTAGTGAAACGTCCAATTAGTCGAATCGTTCTGACTTCGGACACTTGTATGCCGCCGATTGACCGTCCTCGAATGCGAAACGTCACGCATTAATTACCTCTTCTCTATAAAAGCTTCGGTCCTTTTTTCATTTTTTTTACTTTCCGATTCCAGAACTTCTTAATTTACCCCCGAACTTTTCGCTTGCTTTTAACCCCTTCAAATCTTCATACATTGTTCTTCATATCCTCATATCTTCATCATCCCATCTTTAAATCTTCTTACTTCATCCTTGAACCTTTAAGTTTGACCTTCAAATCTTCATACCCGCCTTTATACATTCATATTTTCCAGAACTTGATAGCGAAGCCTTCGAAATCTGTGCCCCAACAGACCGTCCATTCAACTTCTAACCCGGCCACAAATACTGAGGTGGTCGTACCGGAAGTGGCCCTGGAACCTCCTCTAAAGAATTTCATCCCCGGAGGTTGCTCCATAGAAAACGACTTCAAGGTCGAAAAGGCTTCCACACAAGGGGATCGAGGCGAGGAGATATGGAGGTACATATGCTCCATCACCGAGGACACGCTCCCTACGGTTCGGGAGGATTGCAAGTGGGAGGGCAAAGAAGTGGTCGTCCCTGGTCTTGATGAGGACATCACCACACACGTGGATGGGTATCTAAGTGTTTATACATACCCCTTTATACTTGGCCGGATGAATACCACAATCCTCGATTTCTGTAAAAGGTACGAAGTCTGCCTCGGGCAGATTCACCCGTCCTTTTGGAGGATCGCGATCCTCCTTCGCCACTTTGTCAATAACACTGAGGCACCTCGATTTACCATCGACCATCTGCTTCGTCTCTACAGTCCCCGAATCTTTCAAGAGGGATTAATCAAGCGCGCTCGCTCGTCGGGCAAAGAAAGATCCATTCTCGAGCATTGACGAAGATATGGATCGAGGCTTGCAGGGGAGATTCGTTCGGGTGAAAACCGAGGATCTTATTCCCCCCGAGTTCCTACCGTTCCCTGAAAAGTGGAACCTAGCCTGTAAGTTCCTCTCCTTTTGAGTATTTAAAATTTCTTTTGGACTTTTGTTCTTCCTTTACCATCGTGCACCGGTTGCCCGAGTCCCCAACGCAGTTCCCTGCTTCAAAGAGTGGGTCGAGGGGATCTGCAAATAGCTATCGTACTTCGAGTGCGAATAGCGCAAAATCTCGAAGGGCAAGTAGGAGGCCCGTATCGTGGTGAGTGTTCTCCCCCCGATCAAGTTTTCCTTTTATATTCAACTGTCATTTTTACTAAGTCCTTCTTTCCCTTTAGTAGGTTTTCCCAAGACCATTGAGCTTCGGGCAGTGGACGAGGACGAGGCTTCGTCCTCTCCTGCTAAACCCTCTACTTCGGGACAACCTGAGGCCGCTGCGAAGAAGGAGGAGAAAAAGAGAAGAAAGAGGAAGTCTTCGGGTTCCCCGAACACGGACACCGAGGCCAAGAAGAAGAGGGTAGCGGTTCGGGTCCGAAAGAGTAACAAGAAGAGTACCCGGGCCAGGGTACCGAACCCTGAATCCCTTCACCGGCTTAGGGACTACCTTGAGGATGACGACTTGGAGTTCGTCGTCCATGGGCCGGCCGTTGATGAAAATGAGCGTTCAACATCTGGGGGAAGTGACCAGGAGGTCGAACCTTCTTTATCTCGGGAGCCCGAAGGAAGTGAAGTGGCTACGGTCTCCCGAGAGGCTACTCCGGATCTGAGAGAAGCCGCCGATGTCATTGACATCACGGAGTTGCCGTCTCACACAAAATCTTTATTTGATGAGTTTTAGGCCATCAAAGAGAAACCAAATGAGACTTCACAGGCCGCAGATAAGACCCTCAACCTGTTCTTTGAGGGCATAGATATCGGTGTATTGGAGGACTACTCCGGGTTCGGTCACCTGGAGATCCTTAAAAAAAATGTGTCGTCGGAGTCAAGCGGGTCAAGCTCGAGCCCAAAGCTGGTGAAGCAGTTCCCTGCTCCGAGCGTGGATTCCGACCACAAAATAATGGTCGTGTTTATGATCTCGACGGATACCCGGGTACTATCCGGACCTGTCGGTGTGGCCAGCTATCTTCGCTGCTTGGTGACCGAAGAGGATCAGGAGAAGATGAATGAGGTAAATGCACCGAGCCTGTCACGCCCCGAACTTGGGGGGCGAGACCGGCACCCGGTGCCTCACCTATCCTTGCGTACCAACTTGCGACTAAGGGATTCTGAACATATAATGTCATACTTTGGCCATGTGCCACATTGCAAGATAATTGTGAATGCTGACTAAACATCAATATAATGCTGGGCCGACAAGGCCGTCATAACTACTACAGCTGGCAAACCAACAAAATATACATAAAAAGCCTACAATCCCAAAATACTACACTAACTGACATGATATGTCTACAAGCCTCTACTGATGGATATACTATGATCGGAACAGGGCCCTGCCCTACTCATATCATATATACAAATATACATAAGATGTACATAAAGCTCTAGACCCTTCAGCTCTGAAGGGCATGGAGCTTACCAATCAAGCTGAACTTGGGCAACACCTAATGAGGAGGTCTACCCATCTGTCTGTCTGAACCTGCACGCATGAAATGCAGCACCCCCAGAAAAGGGACGTCAGTACGAAATAATGTTTTCTTCGATTTGCTTACCCTCTCACCTTCACGAATTTACTCATCACTTGTTTGAAATAGCATAATGCTTATAATCTCAAAATAATTCCATTCCCGAACTTACGTCGATTAACTTACGACGAAACTTTAACGTACAAAAATGCGGGATGTAATATCTCATTTTCGAGCTTTCATCAATTTACTTATTGCGTACTTTTACATAGGAAAACATGGGGTGTAACAGAGCCTCTTCAACGAGGCACAACAGGCGCTAAACCGGGTATGCTTCTCTTTCTTTGTGTCCTTCGTGTAGCTCATTTAACCTTATCCTATCTTCATGATCTCATCAATTTGTTTTTCAGGCCTCGGTGCTTTATCATGAAAGCTTCCATAAGTCTCGGATTGAAATGAGCCAACTCGAGTTCGAGCTCAAGGAGCAGGTCCAGCAGAAGGACATATACAAGGCTCTCAGAGAGCAAAGAGACGAGGACCTCAAAGACCTCCCTATTCTCCAAGCTGAGCTGGAAAAAGCTCAAAAGGAGGCCTTGTAGGTGAAATGGGAGCATGCCGTACTGGTCGAGAAGGTAAGGATATTTGAGATTAAAAATGAGTGGTTAAGCATAGTAGTAAACGCCGAACCTTGCTGGTCCAATAGAAGATAGACCTGATCGACCAGCTCCGGCCCGAGATGAACGAGCTCAAAGCTTCGGCCGAGACATTAAGGAAAAGCATGGACCTTCTAGCCTTAGAAAAGAAGGCTACCAAAGAGGAGTTGGCATCAGTCAAGAACCATCTCAAGGTGATGAAGAATAAGGCCGATAAGTGGTCTCGGTTGAATGATGAGCTCCGAGCACAACTGGGTTCGGCCATTTCGGAATGGGACGACCTCGGTCAGGAGTATACCGCGTTGAAGTCCAAGTTAGAGGCGGCTTCGACCGATTCCTCTGAGGTCCAGGAGATGCTGACCCAATACAAAAACGACGTGGAAATAGCCAAGTCCCGCTTAATAATAAAGGCCGAATATATAAAGTGGCTATCCCGGAGAAAGACCCTCGAGGAGATTCATGCCCGGGGGTTCGATCTATCGGCCGAGATTGAAGAGGCCAAGAGGCTCGAGGCCGAGGCTAAAGAGATATATGAGCCTGAGGGTTCTGGCAGTGAATCGGGCTCTGGTGAAAACTAGGCGGAGATGCCTTAGTTTATTTTTTGTTTTCGTTCGTACACATTGTTTTTGTTTATTTTGAGGTCGTTTTACCGTGTTTTTGTAAATATTTTTGGAATATATATAAAAACAATTCCTTCGGCGCTATACTGTGCCTTTTACTTTTCAGTATCCGTTTGCAACTCTTTATTTGAAGAATGTCATTAATGCCTTAGCTTAAAATTGTACATAGTGTAGAGTGCTCGTTCCTCCAAAGCCCGAATGAGGCCTAGTTTCGATAACAATTCTGAGTTGCTTAGGCTTCGGAATACCTGGTAATAAATAAAGACTTTAAAATACTTGAATGTTTCAATCGGACACGATGGTGTTTTGCCGAGGGTGACCTTTTTTAATAGGTTTTAATCATATGTAAGGACCTTACTTTCTGAGTTTGGACTTAAATGTCTCCGAGCCTTTTTGAATTGGTCGTAGCCTTTCATGTTTGGGCCCTACCTAATAGGCTCGGTGCCTCTGGGACTCGGGGAGGCCCGTGGGCTCTAGGATTTAGGATCCGTTATTTGTTCTAAATAACTCAACGAATATATCGATGGTGCGAATGCGAAGTGATAAAATATAGAGGGCAAATTTCTTTCATTACTTTGCATGTAGAGTACATGATCAGAGGCGCATACGCTTTTTTTCATGGCAAGAATGAGCTACACTGGTACTATTCGTTTGATTATTTGACCCTTACAATAAATTCTAATACTCAAGCTTGGCTTTTAATATCAAATAAGAATGGTTTCTAAGGATCCTAACTTAGGGCGTAATGGCTCCCCCAGTACTTGAGATTGAGCTTGTGAGGGCTCGAATACTATCGGTCCAGTATGGGTGGTCAGCAATTCCGACCTCAGGCCGGTCTTCAAAACTAAGGTAGCACATTTTATTGTTGTCTCATTAAAAACCTTGCCGTAAAACCCGCTTCGGAAAAGACCGGTCCAAGAGAAAAAGAGTACAACACGTGCTTTCAGACCTAATTGTCAAATTTATCCTCGACCGAATACCTGCATGAGTTAGTCCAAAGCATAATAAATTTCAAAGGTTATTGTGTTCGTACCTTAGCAGTAGTACCGCTTTAAGTGTGCCACATTTCATTTACTCAGCAGTTGTACACCATTCCCTGACTCCAGCTTATATGAACTTTTTCTGGTTATACCGACAACTCTATACGGACCTTCCCAATTCGGGCCTTGTTTCCCATCATTTGGGTTCTTGATGTGTAAAGTAACTTTCTTTAATACCAAGTCCCCGACTTGGAAATATCGAAGGTTAGCTATTTCGTTGTAGTACCTCCCTATTTGCTGCTTTTGTGCAGCTAACAGGACCAGGGCGACTTCTCGCCTTTCGTCCGATAAGTCCAAGCTCGTGGCCATGGCCTCGCCATTTGACGTCTCGGTAGCGTACTGGAACCTTAGGCTTGGTTCCCCCACTTCGACCGCAGTTAGAGATTCCGCGTTATAGACTAAAAAGAATGGGATCGCACTGGTGCTTGACTTTGAAGTTGTTCGATATGCCCACAAGACTTCGGGAAATATTTCTTTCCACTTTCTCTTCGAATCGGTCAATCTCTTCTTCAAGTTTTGGAGTATAGTTTTGTTTGTTGACTTCGCTTGATCGTTTCTACTAGGGTGGTAAGGTGTTGACAAGATCTTTTTAATTTTGTGATCTTCGAGAAACTTACTTACCTTGCTGCTGACGAACTATTTCCTGTTGTCGCAGGCGATCTCGGCCGGTATTCTGAACCGACATATTATATGATCCCAGATGAAGTCGGTGACCTCTTTCTCCCGAACCTTCTCGAACGCCTGAGCTTCGACCCACTTGGAGAAATAATAGGTCATGAGTAGTATGTATTGGGCTTTATCGGGCGCCAATGGCTGTAACAACTCGGCCGATCGTTTTGAGTATTACAACTCCGTTTCCCCACTTACTGCTCAATTTATGCTTTACATTTGTTATGTGACTTGCCGGGGGTAATTGGTTCGAGTCCGGTGAGGTTTTTGAATGATTTGGAACACCTAGTTCTAAGGTTTCAAAATTAATTTGAAAAGGTTGACCAGATGTTGACGTATGGATAGTGACCCCGGAGAATTTTTGCTAAGGAAATTAAGGTTTTGTGGTGCCGAAGTAGATCAATTAGTACAAAGGTTGTAGAAATTTCTCGCGGCGAGCTTACGAGCCGCAGCTCGGACTTTTTGGGTTGAATAATGCACCGATGTGTAAAGAAAAATTTTTGCCGGAAAAAGGGTCATTTCTACGACCACTATGCGGTCGTAGAATTACTCTGCGGACCGCATAATGGTCGCAGAGTGGATCAGGAGAGGGGCAAGATTTGAGAAAAATCTGCGGTATATTATGCGACCGCAGACCTGTTCTGCGGTGCATTATGCGATCGCAGACCTGTTCTGCGGTGCATTATGCGATCGCAGAATAGGTATGCGGGCCGCATAATGACCGCAGACCGGGTTAGTCATGCCCAGTTTTGGAGGCCAAATTATGCGGCCGATATGCGGACCGCATATATGTTATTTGATCGCATAACTACGTCGGGGCTTCCATTTTTTCTAATTTTTGACCCGACCCAACTTCGATTTATAGCCCTTGAAGCTCATTTTTGAGCCAAATTCTGACATTTTAGAGAGAGGTGAGAGTATTTTAGAGAGAAAAAGTGAAAACTTAGTCATTTATCTATCAATTCTTGTTCAAGGTTTGAAGATTTCACAAGAATCTTGCTAGGGCTTCAAAGAGGTAAGAATTTCTTTCTCAAATTCTTCAATTTCGGGTTTGGAGTAAAGATGGGTGATTAATAGTATTATTTTTGGGTGTAAGAGTATTATGTATACATACCAATAAGGTTGTGGAAAGATTATTGAGTTCAAATGGGTAAAGATTGGGTTGAAAATGGTAGAAATCTTCAAGCACTTTAATTGAAGATTTGAGGGCTGAGTTGATATCAGAATTTGGTAAAATTTGTATGGTTGGACTCGTGGTTGGATGGGCGTTCATATTTTATAAATATTCTCAGGTTCCGATACGTGGGCTCCACGAGCGATTGTTGAGTGAATTTCGAATTTTTATTGAAAAATTAGTATTTCCTTATGGAATTAATTACAATAATTGATATTGACTAAATCAAATTAATTATGACTAGATACGAGACTTTCAGAGACCAATTCTTGGGGCAAGGGCATAGCGGAATAAGGAATTACACGGCTTGAGGTAAGTAACAGTTCTAAATTTGGTCCGGAGGGTATGAAACCCGAATTATGTGTTATGTGATTGGTTTGAGGTGACGCACATGCTAGGTGACAGGTGTTTGGGTGTGCACCGTAGGAATTGTGACTTGGTCAAATCCCATGGGACTGTGTAGTTGAATTATATGTTGCTGTCCGTACATTCTCTACGTGTTAGAGAAAATTGAGCTGAGACTCGTATTAAAAATCATGCTTAGACATATGTTGTTATTATTGGTACCCACTGGGGTCATTTCTGTGGTTGAATTATATGTTCAAACTGTAATTTCACACTCAGTCATGTTTATTCATTTTATATCATATCTCAGTCTCTGTTGCTATTTATTAAAACATCATATTATCAATTTTGGACTAATTATTAGGATTTCTGAGAGCCCGAGAAACTGGAGAGGTTGATGACTGAGTGAGGCCGAGGGCCTAATTGTGAGAATTTTATGGATCGGGCTGCACGCCGCAATATGTGTTTATTGATTTATGCCATGATTGGCTTGTTATAGCGCCTGGGCTGAAGGAGCCCCTTCGGAGTCTGTACACACCACTAGTGAGCGCAGTACCTACTGAGTGTGAGTGCCGAGTGACTGTGAGTAATGAGTGACTGTGAGGAAAGAGTGACTGTGAGGTTGGAGTGAATGGGAGGACTAAGTGAATATTATTCTTAGAGGATGCATTGATTTCATTATTTGCTGCATTTCAGCTGTCATATATCACTATTTTGAAAATTTCGGGAAAAATATTATTTTCTGTTTTGGTCAAACTTGTTATGAAATTTCAGTGAAAATCTTAAATGTTGAACATAAGAGCATGACTGCTCGTTTATATTGGAAAGTATTGTATTTGGACTTAGCTGAGAAGCTCGTCACTACTTTCAGTTCTTTATTTATTATTGTTACTTACTGAATTGATTGTACTCATATTACACCCTACACTTCGTGTGCAAATCTAGGTGATCCCGGATACAGTGGGTGTTGATTATTTCACACAGTCGATTTTTCGTAGATTCAGAGGTAGCTGTCATGTTTCGCAGACCTTGTCTCTCCTTCCCTATCATTCTATTTATTTTATTTGGTCTCAGATTATTATAGATTGTATTCTCCAGACTTATAATATATAGATGCTCATGTACTCAGTGACACCAGGTTTTGGGGAGTGTTGTATCAGTATTTGTGGGATTTTGTATTGTATTTAAATATTATGTTTTTCAAACTTAAAGGAAATCGGGGGTTATTGATGTTATCGGCTTGCCTACTATGGAGATAGGCGCCATCACAACAGGTCAGATTTTGGATCATGACAATGGCAGGGGATCGATAATGTCCATCCCCCATTTCATAAACGGCCACGGTGATAGGAACGGGTGAAGCATTTCGACTGGTTGATAAATCATCGAGGCATGCCTTTGTCACTCGTTACATTTTCAAACGAAGTCTTTTGCATCCTTCTCCATCTCGTTCCGGTAATAACCGGCTCTGATCAATTTCCGAACCAGGGATTCTGCTCTCGAATGGTTTCCACAAGTGCCCTAGTGGACTTCTCTCATGGCATAGTCGGTCTCCCCCTGACCCAAGCACCTAGCTAATGCCCCAAAAGGATCTTCTGTATAATTTTCCCTCGACCAAGCTGAACCAGGCAGCTTTAATACGTAGGGTCCTTTACTCCTTGGGATCCAATGGCAATTTTCCTCTCTCTAGGTAGTCTATGTATTTGTTTCTCCAGTCCTAAGTCAAGCTTGTCGAGTTCACCTCGACATGACCTTCTTTTACCACTGAGTTCGTCAACTATACTACTGCTCCGGAGTCGAATTCATCGGAGTCGACTGACGAACCCAAATTGGCCAATGGATCGGCCTCGTTATTTTGCTCCCGGGGTACGTGCTACAGAGTTCATTCCTTGAATTTGTGTAATGCCACCTGCAACTTATCCAAGTATCCCTGCATCCATTCCTCTTTTACTTCAAATGTCCCGTTGACTTGGTTGACGACAAGGAGGGAGTCACATTTGACCTCGATCACTTCGGCCCCCAGGCTCTTAGCCAGTTCTAGACCTGCAATCATAGCTTCATATTCGGCTACGTTGTTAGTCAATTTTATAGTTCTAATAGACTGCCTTATTACATTACCTGTAGGTGGTTTTAATACGATGCCCAGCTCGGACCCCTTCGCGTTGGAAGCATCGTCCGTGAATAGAGTCCAGATCCCCGATCTAATCCCCGAAGTGAGCAGTAATTCCTTCTCAACCCCGGGGATCAAGGCCGACGTAAAGTCAGACATGAAGTCCGCCAAAATCTGAGATTTTATGGCAGCCTAGGGTTTGTACTCGATATCGTACCCGCTAATTTCTACAGCCCATTTGGCCAACCGGACAGAGAGATCGGGTTTGTGCATAACATTCCTTAGTGGGTACGAGGTCATGACACATATGGGGTGACTTTGAAAGTACGATTTTAATTTCCTAGAAGCGTTTAATAAGGTGAGCACTAATTTTTCTAAGTGTGGATACCTTGTTTCGGCATCACCTGGGGTCCTACTAACATAGTAAATAGGAAATTGCTTACTTCTTCTTCCCGGACCAGGACACCACTTACCGCTACCTCGGAAACCGCCAAGTAGAGTACAGTTGTTCGTTCGCCTTCGGAGTGTGCAGCAAGGGAGGGATTGATAGGTATCGCTTGAGTTATTCTAAAGCTCGCTGGCACTCCGGGGTTCAAGAGAAGTCGTTCTTATTTTTCAATAATGAGAAAAAACGGTGGCTCTTATCTGACGATCTCGAAATAAAGCGGCCCAACGCGTCCGCCCAGTTAGTCTTTGTACTGCCTTAACATTGTCAACTACGACGATATCTTCTATAGCTTTTATCTTGTCCGGTTTGATCTCTATTCCCCGATTAGATACGATGAACCCGAGGAACTTGCCCGAGCTGACCCGGAAGGCACACTTCTTTGGGTTTAGCGCTATGTTGTACTTCCTCAATATGTCGAAAGTTTTCTATAAATATTTAAAACGGTCCTCTGCTCGCAGGGACTTAACCAACATATTATCAATATAAACCTCCATTGATTTCCCTATTTGTTCTTCGAACATCCGGCTAACTAGGCGTTGGTACGTGGCACCGATATTCTTTAACCCAAATGGCATCACGTTATAACAGTAGGTGCCAAATTTGGTTATGAAAGAAGTCTTTTCCCGATCGCTCGGGTCCATACGAATTTGGTTGTACCCGGAATAAGTATCGAGAAAACTCAGTGTCTCGTGTCCGGTAGTCGCGTCGATTATTCGATCGGTGTTAGGCAAAGGGAATGAATCTTTTGAACACGCCTTGTTTAGATCCTTATAATATACGCACATTCTAAGTTTGTTCCATTTTTTAGGTATGACTACTATGTTAACTAACCAATCCGGGTACTTAACTTCCCGGATGGAACCTATTTTGAAAAATTTAGATACCTCGTCTTTGATGAACGCGTGTTTGATCTCGGACTGAAGCCTTCTCTTTTGTTTGACCGGACAGAAATTTGGATTTAGGCTTAATTTGTGAGTTGTTACCTCTGGCGGGATCCCTATCATATCTAAATGGGACCAGGCAAAACAATTGGCATTAGCTTTAAGAAAATCAATAAGTTTTTTCTTGAGCTCGGGAGTTAGTCATGTGCCCAGGTATACCTTTCGATCCGGTAGGTACTCGATCAATATAACCTATTCCAATTACTCGATTGTTGACTCAGAGGCATCGGTGTCATCAGGTGCTATAAAAGATCTCGGGACGCCGTAATCATCCTCCTTGTTCACTATGTGCTCCTCTTGTTTTTTTGGCCTGATTGAGGTCGGGATCATTGATTGCTATTTGGTTTCTTTTTTTTTGGCCAGTTCCCTACTTTTTGATGCCAAAAACGCGGGCACCGGGATTATTCATTGATAGTGAACATCTCTTATTCCACGTAGATTGTTTTAACTCCTCCCGAAGTGGGAAATTTCAATGTCTGATATAAAGTTGAAGGCACCGCTCTTATGTTGTGAACTCACAGCCTTCCGAACAAGGTGTTGTACCTTATATCCCCCTCAATCACGTAGAACTTTGTTTCCTATGTGGTCCCGGTAGTGTTTACCGGTAAAGTTATCTCACCCTTCGTTGTCTCACATGCCATGTTGAATCCGTTCAACACCCGAACCGCCAGTACGATTTGGTCCAACAATCCAGTTTTTCTACGACCCTCTATCGGATGATGTTGGCCAAGCTACCTGGATCAATAAACATACGTTTAACTCGAGATTTATTGATAAGTACAGATATTACCAGTGCATCATTGTGAGGCTGGATGATGCCCTTGGCGTCTTCATCGCTGAATGAGATGGACCCTTCCTGGACATATCCCGGGTGCGCTTTTCCCTTGTGATACAAATTTTGGTGCGTTTTATCATTGGCCCTTGGGGGGACATCCATTCCCCCAGTGATCATGTTGATCACGTGTTGGGGCTCCTCTTGTTCGACCTATTTGTTGGCGTCCCTGTTTCTGAAATGATTTTTGGCCCGTTCTCTTAGGAATTGTCGAAGGTGCCCATTGTAGAATAATCGAGCTACTTCTTTCCTTAGCTGTTGACAATCTTCTATCCTATGACCATGAGTACCGTGGTACTTACACACCAAGTTGTGATCCCTCTGTGCGGGATCTGATTGCAGTGTTCTAGGACACTTAGTCTCTTTGATGCGTCCTATGACCGACACTATACTTGCAGCATCCACGTTGAAATTGTACTCCGATAATCTCGGCGTTTCCCTGCTCCCGAGCGACCTGTCAAAACTGGTTTTGCTCATCATGCCTTGATTTCTCGTCCCTTGATTATTTCTCTTGTCGTTCCTAGTCGGGTGGCTCCCGGATCCATTTTCTCTCCGATTCGAGCTGTGCAGCTAATATCGATCTCGGACCGACCTTGGCTCCTAGTCGATGGTTCTTTTAGACCTGTCATTCACTCTGTTGGGGTAAACAGACCCCAAGGGGCCCTCCAATTGGCCGTCCTCGACTATGATCTTTGATTGATACTTGTTATGAACGTTGGCCCAAGTGACCGTCGGGTACTCCACCAAGTTTTGCTTCAATTGTTGAGAAGCCATGGAACTTCGGATGTTGAGCCCTTGAATAAACGCCTGAATGGCCCAATCATCCGCGGTCGAGGGCAAGTCCATTTGTTCCATCTGAAACCCCGACACGAACTTCTTAAGCATCTTGTTATCCCGTTTCTTGACTTTGAAAAGGTCCGACTTCCTCATCTCGACCTTGATGGTGCCAGCGTGGGCCTTTACAAAAGCATCCGCAAGCATAGCAAATGAATCAATAAAATTCGGAGGCAAGTTGTGGTACCATATCATTTTTACTTTGGACAAGGTTTCCCCAAAGTTCTTCAACACTATCGACTCGATCTCGACATTTTACGGGTCGTTCCCCTTGATTGCGCATGTATAGGAGGTTACATGCTCGTTTGGATCTGTGATCCCATTATACTTGAGAATATCGGGCATTCAAAACCTCTTCGGGATTTGCTTCGGTGCCGCGCTCGAGAGGAAAGGCGTCTGAATGAATTTTTTGGAATCCAGCCCCTATAATATTGGAGGTGCTCCCGGGATCTGATCGACCCTCGAATTATAAGTTTCCACCCTCTTGTCATTGGCCTCTATCCTTTTCTCACTGGACTCCACCTGCTTTGTCAATGCTTCGAGCATCTTTATCACCTCGAAAGTTTCCTCGGACTTGAATTCATCCGGTTACACGGCAACTTGTTCATCCCTTCGAGTGTTTTCCCTGATCCGCTCGGGCTCGATCCTGTTAGGGGCGTGACTTTGGGTTTGCAACTACGCTATTGCCCCTTGTTGAGCTTGCAACATTTTGAAAATCAATCTCAAGCTAACCCCATCACCTTCCCATTAGGGTGCTTCTTGAGTCGATGGCCGAGGTGACACGCAAATGCTATTTTCGGGATCAGTTGGCAGATTGATGTCGATGGCAACCTGTGAGTTAGCGTCGACTCGGTCCGCGACTGGAACACCATTGGGATCAACAGGGGGCACGTCATTGCTAGGTACCACGTTATTGTTTTCACCGTGGTGGCCTGACTCGGCGTCAATGTTCAAGTGAGCAGATTGAGAATTCGGCATTCTTAGGCTAACCTGAAATCAAACTTCAAAGAACAAGTGTAAAATAGGGTGTGTTATGGAGATTCCTATTAAATCACCACTATTTTTCTTAGCCCCACAGTGGGCGCCAAACTGTTTACCCTTAAAAATGAGTAATAATTAAATTTGTACGCGGTTTAAAGGATACGTGATTTAATTTAATACAAATATCTAAGAACCGCGAATAATTAAATTAGAGAGAGAATAAACGATCAAACCAATCGTGATGGAATAATCAAGCCTGATTTTAAGTTGAACACAGAAAACTGGCTCCGATTAAGCCCTCGATATGACCTCGGTTGAAATTAATGAAGAGAGTAACTGAAGAACACTTTGAATAATAGCTAGAAGACAAAAATAACCTTTTATTACTTTGATGCGTGTGCCATTAATGGTTTAAAATGAAAAAGTTCTCCACTTTTTATAGTAGGTGAATTTCAATCATAATACAAGTCTAAATAAGGCAAAATTCTTTTTTGGTAAATGTCGATTCGTAGTTGAATCGGATGGGATTTGCGCCGTAATATCCGGTTGAGGGAGAATATTACGGCTCCCTGCTCGTCAAGCTAAATCGTTTCTCTTTTTTCTTGGTTTCGAAACTTTACTCGGTCCGGATCTGTTGTTTAGCCATGCCCGATCCCAGATGCACCATTCGTTTCCCCCGAGCTCCGAGACGAGGGACCCTTCGGCTTCGCTCGAGGTTGCGTCAGATCATGCTTCCCTCTCGTTTCTTTACTGGGAAATCGGGGGTAACATTATCCAATGTTATCCCCGATTTTACTCGTACACAAGTTATTTACAATCAAATAATCTAAACGGGCTCTGACATCTAACATTGGATTAGATTCGATCTTAGTTTAGTTGATTTTAGAAAAAAAATCATTGAACGCTTCAGTCCAAGACGTAGCCAAATACGGTTGTGTACAAAAGAGAATTGTTTTTTTACTCGGGGTAAATTCTCCAAGTCAATTTACTTCTCTACAGAGTAAAAAGACATTGGCCATTATCTCGCGATATTTTTAACAAAATAACTCCTCCCCCGCGAGACGATAGATTTTTAACAATCCTATAACTATACTATCTCTGTGTCTGTTCTCTTTCCCCTCTTTATCTCACATTTGTTCAGATCCGAAGAGATGGTATAATTTTGCTCTATAGAAGGTTTAGGTTAAAGATTGGTTGCGGCGGCGGCGGTGGTAACGGTGATGAAGAAGAAGAGAGAGAAAATGGAGTTACAAATTTAAGTAAGAAGCGAGTGTACTCCGGCAAGTAACTTCGACTAATCGGTTATTTTCCTTTTCATACGAACAATCATCATGTACGGACATTGACATTGACGCCTTGAATTTGTTGTCAACAGACACACTAGTAATCTCTAGTTTGAGGTGTAAATGCGTGGAATTGAAGTGAATTTGGAACAGAACGACTTGTTGAAACTGAAAAGGCTGTAAATGCAAGTGCTTTTAAGCGAGTCATTAATGTGTCACAGAGTAGGCTTTTTTTGGTTATAGGATTTGATTGAAGAGGAGGGAATTGATGAAGCTGTGTTATATTTACACTCTCTGTCTAAATGAAGGCACAGTCTGCAGTTGTTGAGGCTTTAATTGTTTGCTTCCGAATTAATTGTCCGATCAGCTTGCGTACAAGACATGCTTTGGATCAGCTTTTTCTCGTTTTAATCTCTCT
>AWOL01S0032417.1:0-11744 GCA_000715115.1 Nicotiana otophora
CCAATAAAAGGTAGCATTGTCCTCAATGCTAAAAGCAAAAATACGATTAGGGACGGGATATAGAGTAAAGAAAACTCCGTATGTGGTCTATGTCTGCATGGGGTCAGGCTCACTAGTGGGGACCTCAGACTGCATAGGATCATCAACTCCCTCCGGGTCCTCTAACTATATCTCCAGGTCCTCTGACTAGGGCACCACAAATCCTCTCACCGGCTCTCTGTCAGCCTCCTCCTTTGATGCCTGTGTTGTCTGTGCTGCAAGGGCAGTCTCCTCCATAAGCAGGTCCAGTGGAATATCTCCGGTAGAAGTGAACTTCTCTACCTCCTTCTTCAGCAGCTCCACTGACTTTTTTGAAACTTGAGTCTTCTTCATCTTTTTGACCTACTTGCCCAGCTCCTGGATCACCTTCACATGAGTATCTAATGTCTCCAGGATTTTCTTTTGGTTGTCCAGGAGCTTCTTCTAGTTGTCTAGAAGCTCCTTCAATGAATCCTCCACTGATGGAGGTACCTGAAGCTGTGCTGGGGCTGCCTGTGCTACGACTGTACTGGATAAGACAGACAGCTTTGATGTAGCTGCCTGTAACCAGTTGTTGATGTTGGATAGCATTTGAGAACCTACAGTGAAGTCTGAGGATATGCGGAAGATGAGGGCATAGATAATAGGGCTATGACAGATGGCCCAGATGAGGGAGGTGGCATAGCAGCCGAAGAACCCTCCGATGTGGAAGGCTCGGAACCAGTGGCCACTACCCTTGGCTCTTCAGACTGGCCAGTGGAGGTAGTGGCTTTGCCTTTGGACTTCGGGTTGTCTGCTCCCTGAAGGCTGTACCAAGAGAAGGGCCTTTTCGATTTCACCTTTGTGTCAAAGTGCCTCCCCTCAACCCCCTGATCCTCTACGTACATAGTCATGAAATTGGGGTAAGNATCTGCTCCCTGAAATTTGTACCAAGAGAAGGACCTTTTCGGATTCACCTTCATGTCAAAGTGTCTCCCCTCAACCCCCTGATCCTCTAAGTACACAGTGATGAAATTGGGGTAAGGGTAGGAACTTTCTTCCTTCCCGGTTGCCTTAGATATGTTCTGGGCCATGAGGTTCACTACATTTATTGTGTACCCCACAATGATGGATGTTATGAGGATCGCCTGGGAGAGTGGAATGTCACTCTCATGCTGGCATGGATCAAGGCGGCTGCAGATGAAGGTGCACCACCCTTTGGCTTCAAATCTTAGGGTATTTTTGGAAATTGAGACTCCCGATGTAAGCCAAGTCGGTGTTGTCCCAGGGATGGCTATCACCTCTGCAAGCCATGGACGGGCTGCCTAATCTAATTCCACCTTCTCCAAGTATAGGGATTCGTCCACATCATCGAACCTAGCATATGTGTTTAGTGTCTTGCCATCAAATCTGATCTTCTGGTTCCGTACCTTAGTCACATAGGTGCCCTTTTTTAAGTGGGCGGCATTGGTGTAGAATTCCTTAACTAGGTACTCATTTGCTTCTGGCAACTTGCTAGTAAAGAATTTCCACCCCACTCTTTCATCAAATTATCTCTTCACGTTCGGGTTGTGAGGGAGATGGTCTCTTTCTATGAAATGTCGCTCAAGGGTGAGCGACCTTTGTGGCCACCATTCCCGGAATTTGTGGTAGGCCTTCTCACTCACAAAACTATCTTGCCATACTACATGCTTTCTTGATCTCACTAAACCTCCAACCCGGGTATCACCACCTCTCCTGTCATCCGGGAAATCCTCTTCATCATCAATATTAATTGGAGCCGCTGTTGAGGCTGGAGTTGCAGCAGGTGGGGCAGGTGGTGTCGAAGTCTCACTGCCTCCTCCTGAGCCATCAGACAACCCAGAAAAGAGGTAGATTCATTGATGAGGCGGTAGGGTTGTGATTGAGCCTCTTGCTGGGGTTGTGCAGCTTCCCTTCCAGAAATCTCCAAGGAGGGGACATATTCACTAGTCTCAGAAGAGTCGGGAGTGGGTCTTCAGAGGGTTTGCTTCTTGCCAATGACCCTTTTAGGTGCTAAGGGTGCAGTCTGTTTCCCTCTGCCCCGGCCTCGGGAGGATTCTCCCCTCCTTTGTGATTTCTCAGGACCACCACGAGATCGCACCATTATTTGCATACACAATCAGTAAAAGCTCATTAGTGTTGTGGTTCAATGAATCAGCAAAGGAAAGCAGATGAAATGATCATAGTATTTCTCAAAGCAGGGGTCCGCTGAGAGCGTAAAAAGGAGCGCGGTCGCGGAAGGGTCAGCACGGTCTGCGTAAAAAGGAGCGCGGCCGTGAAAGAGTTAGGACTAGACTACCAACTCTCTGAATATTGGTTTTTGCTGACCACGAAATAATGGGCGTGGCCGCGGAATCAATTTATTAATTCTTTGAATGCTCATGAACGCGGTTCGTGAAATTATGGATGCGGGCACGTAAAGTCAACCGTTGACCGCTGAAAAATCACCGCGTCCGCGAACATATAAGCCCATCAAGTTCTCACAAAAGCATGAACGCGGACCGCGTAATTTGGACCGCGTTCTGCGAAATTCAAATCATACTGGCAATGATGAATTATTTAAGACTTAGGGTTTCACTTAGTGCAAACATTTAGGCAATTAACATGCATAATGAACAACCCTATCCCCCATTAAGCATTAAACACTACCTACGTGTAATTTTAGCATCAATCAAGCATCATTATGAAATCATGACATGTGTTAAACCCTAAAAGAAAAAGAAAAAGTAAAACTAGAAGAAAATAAAATCGAAAGATGAAATTAATGCAAAGATTTGAGCATACCAGATGTGGATTTGTAGTAGGAAATTGCTTCTTGATTAATGAGAAATGAAATTGAAAGTGTAAGAAGGGGAAGATAAACAGTGGTCTATTTCGGTGAGAGTGTGGGTTTCGAAAAGTGTAAAAGTCCTAAGGACTTCCTATTTATACCAACCTTAGAGGTCCCACCGACTTACCTGAGTGCGGTCCGCGAAATTTCACCGCGGTCCGTGCTTTTTACCTTTCGAAGAGCCTTTTCAGAAATAGGTCTGCTGAGATCGGATTAACGGGCGCGGGCGCATAAGATTAACGCGGACCGTGAAATTATGAACGCGGACACGAATACAACTTCAAAGAGTTGATATTCTGGACTTTTCAAGTCCGCATCCGCTGACAATTTTCACCCTCGCAAAAAGCTCTCGTTGACCGCAAAATTTTGAGCGCGGTCCGCGTAATTCCCTACACTTGGGAAAATGTTTCCAGCAGCAGTCCTGTATTGCATAAATAATTCCTACATAAAGCTCACAACCAGTTAGTTCAAAACAAATCCTGATATAAGAAGAAAATCAAAAAAGAAAGAAAAACACACTGGTTGCCTCCCAAGAAGCGCCTGATTTAACGTCGTGGCACGACGCATGTTACCAACATCATTGGAAATTGATCAAGGTCACCACATGGCTGTCATCAAACTTGCCGAGGTAATGCTTCACTCGGTGCCCATTAACTCTAAAGATTTCACCATTTTTGTTTTTCAAGTCAAGAGCACCAAACGGAGTCACGTGCACCACCTCAAANTCTCCCCTCCCTTGTGATTTCTCAGGACCGCCACAAGATCGCACCATTATCTGCATACACAATCAGTGAAAGCTTATTAGTATTGTGGTTCAATTAATCAACAAAGGAAAGCAGATGATATGATCACATTATTTCTCAAAGCAGGGATCCGCTGAAAGCGTAAAAAGGAGCGCGTCCGCGTAAAAAGGAGTGCGACCGCAAAAGAGGTTGGACTCAGACTACCAACTCTCTGATCATGGTCTTCCGTGGACCGCGTAATTTGGGACGCGTCCGCGAAAGATAAAGCACGGACCGCGTAAAAATAAACTCGGCCGCAAAATCAATTTGTCAAACTCTCTGAAACTCATGAGCACGGACCGCGTATTTTGGACGCGACCGTGTAAGTTCAAACGCGGACCGCGGAAGAATTATCGCATCCACGAACATGCAACCATACTCAGCTCTCGCAAATTAAAGAACGTGGACCGCCTAAAATGGACCGCGGTCCGGGGAATTCAAACAAAAACTGGCACTGGTATATTTGAAACCTAGGGTTTCAATAAGTGCAAATATTAATGCAATTAATATGTATGGTTAATAACCTATCCCCCATTAGGCAAGTAAAGCGATTACCCACATGAATTTAAGCATCAATTAAGCATGTTTTGAGATTGTGGCATGTATTAAACCCTAACTAAAAAAAAATTAAAACTAGAAGAAAATAAAATCGAAAGATGAAATTAATGTAAAGATTTGAGCATACCAGATGTGGATTTGTAGTAGGAAATTGCTTCTTGATTAATGAGAAATGAAATTGAAAGTGTAAGAAGGGGAAGATAAACAGTGGTCTATTTCGGTGAGAGTGTGGGTTTCGAAAAGTGTAAAAGTCCTAAGGACTTCCTATTTATACCAACCTTAGAGGTCCCACCGACTTACCTGAGTGCGGTCCGCGAAATTTCACCGCGGTCCGTGCTTTTTACCTTTCGAAGAGCCTTTTCAGAAATAGGTCTGCTGAGATCGGATTAACGGGCGCGGGCGCATAAGATTAACGCGGACCGTGAAATTATGAACGCGGACACGAATACAACTTCAAAGAGTTGATATTCTGGACTTTTCAAGTCCGCATCCGCTGACAATTTTCACCCTCGCAAAAAGCTCTCGTTGACCGCAAAATTTTGAGCGCGGTCCGCGTAATTCCCCACACTTGGGAAAATGTTTCCAGCAGCAGTCCTGTATTGCATAAATAATTCCTACATAAAGCTCACAACCAGTTAGTTCAAAACAAAGCCTGATATAAGAAGAAAATCAAAAAAGAAAGAAAAACACACTGGTTGCCTCCCAAGAAGCGCCTGATTTAACGTCGTGGCACGACGCATGTTACCAACATCATTGGAAATTGATCAAGGTCACCACATGGCTGTCATCAAACTTGCCGAGGTAATGCTTCACTCGGTGCCCATTAACTCTAAAGATTTCACCATTTTTGTTTTTCAAGTCAAGAGCACCAAATGGAGTCACGTCCACCACCTCAAAAGGGCCACTCCATTTTGACTTGAAATTTCCCGGAAACAGTCCTAACCGAGAGTTTAATAGAAGAACCAAGTCACCTTCCTTGAATTCTTTGTTCCGGGAATATTTGTCATGTAAGTACTTTATCTTGTCCTTATACAAGGACGAGCTGGAATAGGCATGAAATCGGAATTTATCAAGTTCATTGAGTTGCTCTACCCGGAGATTAGCTGCTAGATCCCATTCAAGGTTTAACTTCTTGAGCGCCCACATGGCCTTGTGCTCTAACTCAACTGAAAGATGGCATGCTTTCCCAAATACCAACCGGTATGGAGACATACCAATTGGAGTCCTGTACGCATTTCTATAAGCCCACAAAGCATCGTCAAGTTTCCTTGACCAATCCGTCCGGTTTGCATTGATAGTTTTTGATAATATACTCTTTATCTCCCTGTTGGAGACCTCAATTTGTCCACTAGCCTGGGGATGATAAGGGGTTGACACCTTATGATTGACACCATACTTGGAAAGTAAAGGGTCGAAGGCCTTGTTGCAGAAATGAGAACCCCCATCACTGATGATCGCCCTAGGAGTGCCAAACCTTGTGAAAATAATTTTCTTTAAAAATGCCACCACACTCTGTACCTCATTGTTGGGCAAAGCTACAGCTTCAACCCACTTGGAAACATAATCAACAACAACCAGAATGTAAGTGTTACCACACGAACTCACAAAATGCCCCATGAAGTCTATGCCCCACACGTCAAAAATATCGATCTCAAGAATAGTGGTGAGAGGCATTTCATCCTTCTTGGAAATTTCACCAGCTATTTGGCATTCATTACACCTCTTAACAAGCTCACTTGCATCTTTATATAGGTAGGCCAATAACATCCACAGCTAAGAAACTTTGAAGCAGTTCTCTCCCTACCATGATGACCATCGTAGGGCAAGGAATAGCAAGCATCAAGAATATTCATTTGCTCCTCTTCCAGGATACATCTCCGGATCACACCATCATTGAAAATCTTGAAAAGATAGGGCTCGTCCCAATAATAATCCAAGCTGTCCCGTTTGAGTTTCTTCGTTTGGTTTGAAGAGAGCTCACTCGGGATAATGCCGGTCATAAAAGAGTTAGCCATATCGGCGAACTAAGGCATACCATTCAAAGACACGGAGATGAGCTGTTCATCCGGGAACGAATCATTAATTTTGAGGCCATCGTGGGGCTCCCCTCCTCTCTAAGCAGGATAAGTGGTCCGCCACTTGATTAGCACTTCCTTTTCTATCAATGATTTCAAGGTCAAACTCTTGAAGCAGAAGAACCCATCTCATCAACCTAGCCTATGAGTCCTTTTTGGTCATCAAGTAACGGAGTGCAGCGTGATCGGTGTGCACAATCACTTTGGTACCCATGAGATATGGCCTGAACTTTTTCATGGCGAAGACAATGGCTAATAACTCTTTCTCGGTCACCGTATAATTGACTTGGGCATCATTCATCATTTTGCTTGCATAATAGACCGGATGAAATATCTTGTTAATCCTTTGCCCCAAAACCGCTCCTATCGCAACGTCACTAGCATCGCACATGTGCTCAAATGGTAAGCTCCAATTAGGTGCGGTAATGATGGGAGTGTTTGTCAATTTATACTTGAGAAGCTCAAAAGATTTCATACAATCTTCATTGAACACAAACTTATCATCCTTTTCTAGCAGCTTGTACAAGGGGTTCACCACTTTTGAGAAATCCTTGATGAACCTTCGGTAGAACCCCGCGTGCCCAAGAAAGCCCCTAACTCCCTTGACGGAAGTACAAGGAGGGATTTTTGAAATAACTTCGATCTTTGCTTTGTCCACTTCAATACCGTTCTTTGAGATCTTATGGCCGAGGACAATGCCCTCCTCGACCATAAAGTGGCATTTTTCCCAATTAAGCACTAGGTTGGTCTCTTCACATCGGGCCAACACTTTGTAAAGATTATCCAAGCATTCTTCAAATGAGTCCCCCACAACACTAAAATCATCCATGAACACTTCGAGGAAATCCTCCACCTTATCCGTAAATATTGCCATCATACACCGTTGAAAGGTAGCCGGTGCATTACACAAACCAAACAGCATCCGTCACAATTCAAATGTGCCATACGGACATGTAAAGGTGGTTGTCTCTTGGTCTTCTGTTACAATGAGAATCTCGTTGTACCCTAAGTACCCATCTAAAAAGCAATAGTAGGCACGCCCGGCAAGTCTGTCCAACATTTGATCAAGAAAAGGCAATGGAAAGTGGTCTTTGCGGGTCACTTTGTTCAGCTTTCTGTAGTCCATACATACCCTCCATCCGGTGATAGTACGAGTGGGGATCAACTCATTTTTCTCATTTGTGACCACAGTCATACCCCCTTCTTCGGCACACATTGTATCGGTGAAGTTCATGAACTATCCGAAATAGGGTACACAACCCTTGCATCAAGCCACTTGATAATTTCCTTCTTGACGACCTCTTGCATAGCCTCGTTCAACCTCCTTTGATGTTCCATATAGGGTTTGGCATCATCCTCTAGTATAAATTTGTGCATTCAAAAGGCGGGGCTTATACCCCGAAGGTCAGCCAAAGTCCATCCAATTTCCTTTTTCCTTCTTTGAAACACCGCAAGGGTGGTGTCTACCTGCATGTTAGTTAGGCAAGCAGAAAGAATAAAAGGTAATGTGGAAGAAGGGCCTAAGAATTCATACCTGAGGTGTGAAGGCAAAGGCTTCAACTCCAATGTTGGTGGCTCATTGATTGAGGGCTTTGTTGGTGGAGTCTTCCGGTTTTCCATGTCCAAGGAAAATTTATGGGGCCTATATAAGTAGGATCCCATTCCTTGCAACGCATTTGCACATTCAACCAAGCCTTCCTTTTCATCATCCTCATGGTTTAACAACACAACTTCCAAAGGGTCTTCCATATTGATCATGGCACTCGTGTCATCAACTATCACCTCCATTACAAGATCCACAAAAGAGCAAACTTCATTGCTATTTGGTTGCCTCATTGATTTGCACACGTGGAATACAACATTTTCATCGCCCACTTGGAAGGTGAGCTCCCCTGCCTCCACATCAACTAATGCCTTCCCTATTGCTAGGAAAGGTCTTCCCAATATTATAGGTACCTCATAGTCAACTTCGCAGTCGAGAATCATAAAATCAGCAGGCAAAATAAACGTATCGACCCGGACTAGAACATCATCAATAATACCAAGTGGCCTTTTCATTGTCCGATCCTCCATTTGTAATCTCATGGAAGTAGCTCTTGGTTGCCCAATACCTAGTGTCTTGAACACGGAATATGGCATCAAATTAATACTTGCTCCCAAATCATACAAGGATTTTGCAAAATCGGCGCTACCAATTGGTGCATGGAATTGTAAAGGCACCGGGATCTTCAAGCTTTGGATACATCGAGTGCACAATGGCACTCACTTGATGAATCATTTTGATGGTCTCACAATTCATATATCTCTTCTTAGTTACCAAGTCCTTCATGAACTTGGCATATCCCGGCAATTGTTCGAGAGCTTCCACCAAAGGCACATTGATTGACAAACTTTTCATCATCTCAATAAACTTCTTGAATGGGTTTTCATTATTTTGCTTTGCAAGCCTTTGAGGATACGATGGAGGAGGCCTTGGCAAAAAAGTCCTTGTCTTTAGGCACTACTATTTCTGGTATGTCTATCACGTGTTCCCTAGACGGGTTCACATTATTTTGAGTCTCCTCCATGTTGTCATCAATATCAATCCTCACTTCATTATTCACATTCTCATCATTGGCTTGAATCTCATCATCTTCTTGCATCACAACATCATCACTCACAATCTTCTTTGGATTAGAGGTACTTGCATTTTTACCTTTACCGCTTCTTGTGGTCCCGTCATAGGATGGCCTGTATTGTTCCCACCCTTCGAGTTTGCTACCGTATCACTTGGAAGTGCCCCCTTAGGGTGAGTATTCAATGCTTGAGAAATTTGACCCATTTGTACATCCAAGTTGCGAATAGAGGTAGTATAGGAGGCTATTTGGGCATCGGAGTCAGCATTCCTTCCCATCATTTGTTTAACATACTCTCTATTCGCCCCATCTCATTGTTTGAAGAACTTTTCCCTTGAGACAAATATGGAGGGGGATTGTTGGGTTATTGATATATCGGGGGCCTTTGAAAGCTAGACCCCCGTTGCCTTGATTATTATTATTCCAACCCCCTTGGTTTCCATTGCCGCCCCAATTGTTATTGTTGTTCCCCCAATTCTGATTGTTGTTCCCCCAATTGTTCGAGTTGTTTTTGTTGCCATTGTTCCAATTCCCCTCGCCTTGGTTTCCCCAATTTTGATTGTTCTCTTGCGATCTCCATTGTTGATTTAGAGCATTGCTCCGTTAACCTTGGTAGTTATTGGCATATAACACTTCCTCACTTTGATCATCATAAGAATCGTCTTGATTGTAACCACTACCATTTTGCTCATATTGATCTTGATTGTTTTTCACTTGTTGACCACGCTGTCTCCTCTTGTTGACCATGACATTTACCCCTTCCATGACATTTACTTGTTTTGTCCCTTGAAATTGCTGAAGTTGGGCCTTTGCTAACTGATTCATAGTAGTTGTCAACTCGGCTATGGCTTGTCCGTGATCATAAAGTTCCATGTGAAGATGGATGAACCCTGAGGAATATTTGCCCGATTCTGCCAAGCTGAGGATGTGTCAGCCATCTTATCAAGTATGTCATAAGCATCGGCATAAGGCATTTTCATAAAATTTCCCCCAGCTAGCTAATTCACCACACACTGGTTGGTCGTGTTGATGCCCCTATAGAATGTCTGTTGAATCATTGCTTCAGTCATATCGGCATTCCTTGACCATTGTCCGGTATCGATCCTAGATTTAATGTAGGGGTTCATTAGGTTCTTGTTTAAAGGCTAAGGTCTCATCCCTCAGTGCTGCCATATGACCCGATGAGAAAACTTTGGCTATAATCTTTTTTTCCAACTCATCCCACGTGTGTATGGAGTGGTTGGGTAGACTCTCGAGCCAGTCCAAAGCTTTCCCTCTAAGTGAAAATGGGAAAAGTCTCAATCTCAGAGCGTCCTCCGACACGTTCGTCTACTTGCTCCCCCAGCATGTGTCTACAAAACCCTTTAGATGCTTGTATGCGTTCTGATGAGGAGCTCCAGTGAAGAAGCCCCTTTTGCTCCAATAGGGTCAGCATGACATTTGTAATTTGAAAATTGCTCGCACGAATCCGGGGCGGGATAATTTCACTTGCATAACCTTCATTGGGGTGCACCGGTATTATTTATGAAGAAGAAAGATGGCACAATGCGAATGTGTATTGATTATCGCCAATTGAACAAAGTTACTATTAAGAACAAGTACCCGTTGCCGCGTATTGATGACCTATTTGACCAGTTGCAGGGTGCTAGGGTGTTCTCTAAGATCGACTTGAGGTCGGGGTATCATCAGTTGAAGATTCGAGATTTGGATGTTCTGAAAATTGCTTTTCATACTAGATATGGTCATTATGAGTTTTTGGTAATGTCTTTCGATTTAACTAATGCCCCGGCAGTGTTTATGGATCTGATGAATAAGGTATTCAGGCCATATATTGATTTGTTTTTCATTGTCTTCATTGATGACATTTTGATCTACTCGCGTAGCAAGGAGGAACATGAGCAGCATATGAGAGTAGTGCTTGAGACATTGCGGGAAAAAAAAGTTATATGCTAAGTTCTCTAAATGTGAGTTTTGGCTAGAGTCTGTAGCATGTTTGGGACATATTGTATCGGGCTAAGGTATTAAAGTTGATCCCAAAAAGATTGAGGCAGTTCAGAATTAGCATTGTCCTACTTCGGTAACTGAGATCAGGAGTTTTTTAGGTTTAGCAGGTTATTATCGTCAGTTCGTGGAAGGTTTTTCATCTATTGTAGCACCTTTGACCAAATTAACCCAGAAGGGTGTCCAGTTCCGATAGTCCGATGATTGTGAGGCAAGCTTTCAGAAGCTCAAGACAGCATTGACTACAGCACCAGTGTTAGTGTTACCTTCCGGTTCGGGAATGTATACAGTGTATTGTGACGCTTCACGCGTTGGTTTGGGTTGTGTCTTAATGCAGGAAGGGCGAGTTATTACATATGCTTCACATCAGTTGAAGCCCCACGAGCAGAATTATTCGGTACATGATTTGGAGTTAGCTGTGATTGTTCACACCCTTAAGATTTGGAGGCTTTATCTTTATGGGGTGTCCTGTGAAGTTTATACTGATCATCACAGTTTGCAGCATTTGTTCAACCAGAGGGACCTAAATTTGAGGCAGCACAGATGGCTGGAATTACTAAAAGATTATGATATTACTATCCTATATCATCCAGGTAAAACAAATGTAGTTGTAGATTCCTTGAGTAGAAAGGCGGAGGGTATGGGTAGTTTGGCTTTCATTTCAGTAGAAGAGAGGCCATTAGCTTTGGATATCCAGTCCTTGGCCAATAGACTTGTACGGTTAGATATTTCAGAGCCCAGCCGAGTTCTAGCATGTATCGTAGCTCAGTCTTTACTATCTGAGCAGATCAAGGCTCGCCAGTATGACGACCCACACTTAATGGTTCTTCGAGAAACGGTACTATGAGGTGGTGCCAAGGAAGTT
>AWOL01S0032418.1:0-33185 GCA_000715115.1 Nicotiana otophora
TGCAGCACGATTTCTAGCTGGTTCATAGACTGGTTCAACAGGAGAAATGTGTTGAATATCAGGTAACAGTCTACGACTAGTCAAGGAATGTCTGTTATAACTAGAACTAGTAGTAGGCAATAGTCTATTATTAGAAGATGTCTGTCTACTATAAGTGGAACTATTATCGTCAAACTGAATGCAAATCCTACCATCCGGATTTTGAGTAATATGAGAATACTCAGTATTACTTACAGCATCAGTTATCTGACTGGGGGATATGACCGAATCCAAAGTCCATGTGGTTGGAAAATTTATTTCTTCCCACTTAATAGGTCTCCTCGTGGTGACCTTAGACTTTGTAAAATTCGTTTCCACTAATATAGTCTGGTCAGATGTATCATATAATTTACATCTAGGGTTTAACGTAGATAACAATTTGAAATAAATTCTATAAGATAAACATATAAGTTATATTATTTTATTTTTTTAAAATTCTTATTTAAGGAAGATGATCAATAGTTCAACTTTATAATCCCTGTCCGTATGATTTTGTTGCTAAAAATATTTTTCTCTCTATATATATTTGTGCGCTTGTCGTGTAGGCTTTTGGGTATGGTAAGAACAAATTTTTATACTCGGGCTGATCTTATGTGAGAATAGATTTATGTAAGTTGAATATTTTTAGGTTGATTTATACAGTTGAATTTAATAAGTTACTTGGGATTCTGACAAATTCTTGAATTCTTGAATGTTTCTTCCTTTTTTTCCCTCCCAAAATAGTTGCCTTATTATTTTAACTAAACATTTTATTAATGAGATTTTGAGGGCATGATAAACAATTAATCTTTGAACAAAAACAAATAGTGGAATATTAGTATAGAAAATTTATATGGAGCAATGCCTAACGGAAATTTGATTGCTCGAAGCTATTATCGTGGTAATATTGATTTTTGAAGCATTGGTGCAACTAATATAATTTAGATAGAATTAGTTGTAGCACGGTCTTTTTATTTATAAGAGATATTAAGGTTGTCGAACTATACTAACTTTTCTTTTTGTATATTCTGATTTCTAATTTATGATTCAATCAAACAAAAAAATTAGGATATGTATGCATAAGTTTTAACTAATTTTAAATGTACCATATATGGTATACACGTGCAACGTACATGTTCAAAAACTAGTTACTCATTATAGTACAACACTACTAATTAAAAAATGTACCAAAAAACTGCTAACTGAAAAAGAAGCCACGTCTACAATTAATTACCAATTCCGTAACAAGATACTCTAGAAATGTCAACTTATACTATGTTCTTTCAATTGTTTTGCTAATTCAGCAATTCAATGAAGAAGTAGAAGTGCAAAGTGCCTAAAACTGACTCTACTTGATATACATATTGATGAATTTCTATTAACTGCTCGTAAAGCAGACTCAAAAGGAAATACTCTCCAGAATGTTTGTTATTGGCTTTGTTAAAGTTATAATTATTTACCCTCAAAATCGGATAAGAATTGAATTTGTTAGTGGTTTTAGGGATATGCCGATTAACTTGATACAAATTGATAAATTAGATCGCGATTGAAATAAATAACGACAAATTAACTGTAAACCACGTGAGTTGGATGATTTCGACGTAAGGAAGCAAGCCACCCTTGAGTTGAATACACTTTCATTGAGAAAAAATATCAAAGAGCAAGAATTCAGATAATGTATTGCTTATCGGTATATGTTACAATGTCCTTAATGAATTGTCAAGTCCCCTTCGTATATTGAGGGAGACCTACCCTTTAGGGTATTAGTTTATTGTACTATAAAAAACATAAGTCCTTGATTTTGAAAACCGTTGGTTCCCTTTTTTGACTAATTTCGTGATTTCTGCCATAATGATCAGTTAATAGCAAGAATCACAGACCCATGTCAGATGAGTTGGCAGAGCTTTCTTCGAGATCGTCAGAAACAGGACCGGTTACGCCTTCGATAGACTCGGGGGGAAATTTGATAATCTCAATGACTAGTTTTTATGATGTTTTGGGTCCGATCTTGAATATTATATTCCGCCCTTGGCTGACCATGTTAGATGTCAGATCGAACCTCGGATTTTGATTTTTACCTAATTACAAATGTACTGACCTTGGCCCTCCGTTTCACAAGCTCAATCGAACACCGAGCTCGATTTTACTCGTACACAGATAGTCCCCTCGTTTTTCGGAGAATAGGTGACGAAAAACGATACGAGCCTCAGATTCTCATTTCAATATATCATGACATAAGAGACAAAAATACGACGTCAAATCCCTTTGTTTTTCGGAGAGAAAATGATGAGAAACGATACGAGCTCCCGATTCTCACTCCAATAAATCATGACGATGAATTCATGACGTAAGTGATAAGAACAGTTGAAACGTCCCGTCGGTACAATCTTCAAGGCATTAAATGTGTGTCTGTTGATGGTCGGCCGCTACACGATGCGAACCGCCGTTTGAGAAAACTATAAATACGCCCTTTAATCCATTCATTAGAACTTTTACATTCAAACATCTGCTATTGTGTTTTAAGCAAGCTTTACCACCTAAAACGGATGAACACTGTCGCCCAGTTATTCAAAACAGAACCTAAAACGGGATTTTACCCATTTTTCATAAAACTCTCTATTAGAGCTCGGACTAGGTGCGATTTTGAAGAGCAAACTCAATAACAATTCATAGGTTTGTACTCTTCAACTCATTTTCTTCCATTTCTAACATCACCCATTAAATTCCTAGCCCTAATTTTTGTTCTTTCATGGTAGAAAACTAGGAGTTTAAGAAGGATTGGGATTTTTTGTAAATTGGGGATTTAGACCTCAAATTGGGGTCGGATTCCGAAACTAGTTACATAATCGGGCTCGGGGGTGAATGGGTGAATGAATTTTGGTCCGAACCTCGGGTTTTGACCAAGCGGGGTCGAGGACGATTTTTGACCTTTTGGGGAAAAGTTTGAGAAATCTAAATTTATGCATTGTAATTGATTCCTTTAGTAATAATTGATATTATTGAGTCGTTTGTGGATAGATACGAGTGGTTTGGAGGTGGATTGTAGAGGAAAAGCTATGATTGAGCATTGAGTGGCCTTTGGAGCGAGGTATGTGTCGTGCTTAACCTTGACTTGAGGGAATTAGGGACCCTCGGATTATTTGCTATGTGAAATTCATGTGAGCGGCGTATATGTGAGATGACGAGTACTTATGCGCCGCCAATTTATCTGTTTTCCCTGTTTCTCCCATTTTTCTCATATTATCTCTCTCCTTGTCTTAATTGTTACCTATTCTACTTGTGTTTGCATGCCTAATTGCTACGTGTTTAGACTAGTGTTGTTAAATTGATCGTTCTTATCATATTTACGGATCTTCTGGTGATAATTGAGTATTGATTGCGAAGTTGAGGTTGATATTGTGGAACCAAATGTTGAAGTAAGGCTTGTACTTGTTATTCTATCTCCTTATTGTTATTTATTCATTGTATTATGGTAAGGGAGAGTGTTAATGCACGAAGGGTGATGCCGTGCCATATTGTGAGTGTTAATACACGAAGGATGATGTCGTGCCATACTGTAAGTGTTAATGCACGAAGGGTGATGCCGTGCCATATTGTGAGTGTTAATACACGAAGGATGATGTCGTGCCATACTGTAAGTGTTAATGCACGAAGGGTGATGCCGTGCCATATTGTGAGTGTTAATACACGAAGGATGATGTCGTGCCATACTGTAAGTGTTAATGCACGAAGGGTGATGCCGTGCCATATTGTGAGTGTTAATACACGAAGGATGATGTCGTGCCATACTGTAAGTGTTAATGCACGAAGGGTGATGCCGTGCCATATTGTGAGTGTTAATACACGAAGGATGATGTCGTGCCATACTGTAAGTGTTAATGCACGAAGGGTGATGTCGTGCCATGTTATGAGAGTTAATGCACGAAGGGTGATGTCGTGCCATTTCTATTGATTTTATGGTGAGGTTGAGAGTAAAAGCACGAAGGGTTATGCCGTGCATTTTTCCTTTACTGTGTTCACTGTTCCTGTTGATTCATAGTATATTGGTTGTTCAGGTTATCATTCTGATGTAGTTCTTTATCTCGTATTTCCCTCAGCATGTTTCCCCCTCCTGATATTACCTGTCTAGTTCTTCATTGTTGTTATTTGTATATACACAATTAAATTGTGCAGGTTTGATTCGTAGGTGTCTTGTCTTAGCCTCGTCACTACTTCGTCGAGGTTAGACTCGATACTTACCAGTATATGGGGTCGGTTGTATTGATGCTGCACTTTGCACTTCTTAAGCAGATTTTGGTGCTGGTCCGGACTGATCGTGAGGTTAGCTGCTGGATTCATCTGACAAGACCCAAGGTAGATCTGTCGGCGTCCGTAGACCCTGGAGTCCCCTTCTAGACATTGCACTTTAATGTTTCTTTCCTTTAAAAAATAGTTGTATTTCTTTCAGACATTTACTTGTAAAACAAATCTTAGAAGTTCATGAATTGTGACTCCAGATCCGGGTAGTAGTGTATGTATTGAGGCTGTTATAAATTTCCATACTCATTTTGACTCGTTATAGCTTAGTTGCTGTTATTTACTAAAATGTATAAGAGTTGGCTTGATGATTCTCTAACGTTGGCTTGCCTAGCAAGTAAAATGTTAGGCGCCATTACGGTCCCGACGGTACGAATTCCGGGTCGTGACATGTTGGTATCAGAGCACTAGGTTGCCTAGGTCTCACAAATCACGAGCGAAATTAGTAGAGTCTGGTGGATTGGTACAGAGACGTCTGTGCTTATCTCCAGAGCCTATGAAGTTTAGGAACAAATTTCACTTCTGTTCTTCTCTGTCGTGCGATTTTGTTTTCTCAATACTGATTGAACTCTTCCACTCTTATTCTCTAGCAGATGGCGAGAACACGTACCGCTTCTTCAGCTGAGCAGCAGCCAGAGCCCACAGTGGCAACTTTTAAGAGGGGCAGAGATTGAGTCTGAGGCCGTGCCAGCGGCCGACGCAGGGGCAGGGCTCAGCCCAGAGCCCGAGCAGTAGCCCCAGCCATGGAGCCTCAGGTAGAGTTTGACGAGGAGGTTCAAGCCCAGACTATTCATGCCGGACCTGCTCAGGTTCCGGAGGGGTTCATTGCCACCACAGTGCTTGAGGACGCTTTGGTCCGTTTGGTGGGCCTTATGGAGAGTGTGGACCAGACAAGTGCATTTCCCATGGCACGAATTGTCTCTCAGGCTGCAGGAGGAGCCCAGACTTCTGCTACTCACACTCCGAAGTAGACGACTCCCCAGTATCAGACTCCAACAGCTCATCCAGTCAGAGTAGTTCAGCCAGTTGTTGCGGCAGAGACCGGTGATGGGTCAGCTATATCTTCTGAGGCTTTGTGGAGATTGTCAGGTTTACCAAGCTCTTCCCAGTTTACTTCAGTGGTGCTACTTCAGAGGATCCCCAAGAGTATCTTGACAGTTGTTATGAGGTGCTACAGAGCATGGGTATATTGGAGACCAATGCGGTCGACTTTGCTGTATTTCAAATGACTGGTTCTGCCAAGAAATGGTGGAGAGATTATTTGTTGACCAGACCAGCTGGGTCGCCTGCTCTTACTTGGGACCAGTTCTCTCAACTCTACCTAGAGAATTTTCTGCCTATCACATTGAGAGAGGAGCATCACCGTTAGTTCAGGTGTCTCCAATAGGGCAGTATGACTGTTACTCAGTATGAGACCTATTTTGTAGATCTAGCCCGCCATGGTATCCTTCTGCTTCCTACCTAGAGAGAGAGGGTGAGGAGGTTTATTGATGGACTCACTCAGCCTATCAGATTGCAGATGGCTAAGGATACTGGGAGTGAGATTGCTTTTTAGGCAGCTACCAATGTCGCCAGGCGAGTCGAGATGGTTCTTGCTCAGGGAGGTCAGGGGTCTGACAAGAGACCACGTCATTCTAGGGGGTTCAGCGGTGCCTCATCTGGAGGCAGGGGTACTTCTGGTAGAGGCCATCCTCCCAGGCCGGTTCATTCAGCACTCCAGGCATCCCACGGTGTCTCAGGTGGTCGTGGCTCTCATATGCCTTATTCCGACCAGCTCGCCTACAGTGCACCACCAGCTCCTATTAGTGCACCTCCACTCCAGAGTTTTCAGGGTTGTTACTCAGGTTGGCATGGCCAGTTTCAGGGTCAGCAGTCACAGCAGCCGAGGTCATGTTATAATTGTGGTGATCTGAGGCACATTGCTAGACTTTTTCCTCGGGCATCAGGCAGCTCACAACATCAGGATTCTCGTGCCATGGTTCTGGCATCAGTTGCGGAACTACCTACTCAGCCAGCTAGAGGCAGGGGTCAGGCAGCCAGAGGTAGAGGCCAGACTGTTAGAGGTGGAGATCAGACCGTTAGAGGTGGAGACCAGCCAACTAGAGGCCATCCCAGGGATGTAGTTCAGGGTGGTGGGGCCCAACCCCGGTGTTATGCTTTCCCAGCTAGGCCTGAGGCTGAGTCATATGACGCTGTTATCACAGGTATTGTTTCAGTTTGTAGTAGAGATGCTTCAATTCTATTTGATCCGGGTTCTACTTATTCCTACGTGTCATCCTATTTTGCTTCATATTTGGTTGTGCCTCGTGATTCTTTGAGTGCTCCTGTGTATGTGTCCACACTTGTGGGAGATTCTATTATGGTAGATCGTGTTTATCGTTCATGTGTGGTCACTATTGGGAGTCTTGAGACTCGTGTAGATCTTCTACTTCTCGATATGGTTAATTTCGATGACATTTTGTGTATGGATTGTCTGTCACCTTACCATACTATATTGGATTGTCACGCCAAGACGGTGACCTTAGCCTTGCTGGGGTTGCTTCGATTAGAGTGGAGGGGGACTCTTGGCCATTCTACCAGTAGGGGTTATCTCTTATGTGAAGGCTCGGCATATGGCCGAGAAGGGGTGTCTAGCTTATTTGGCTTATATCTGTGATTCTAGTGCGGAGGTTCCTTCCATGGATTCAGTACCTATTGTTCATGAGTTTCCAGAGGTGTTTTCTAAAGACCTGCCGGGGATGCCACCCGACAGGGATATTGATTTCTGCATTGATTTGGCTTCGGGCACTCAGCCCATTTCCATTCCACTATACCGTATGGCCCCGCCAAAGTTGAAAGAATTGAAGGAACAATTGCAAGATTTGCTTGATAAGGGCTTCATTAGACCTAGTGTCTTGCCTTGGGGTGCATCTGCGTTGTTTGTGAAGAAGAAAGATGGATTGATGAGGATGTGTATAGATTATTGGCAGTTGAACAAAGTCACCATCAAGAACAAGTATCCTTTGCCGAGGATTGATGATTTATTTGATCAGCTTCAAGGTGCAAGGTGTTTTCGAAGATTTATTTGAGATCTGGCTACCATCAGCTGAGGATTAGGGCATCCGATGTCCCTAAGACTGCTTTCCGGACTCGGTACGGGCACTATGAGTTTCTGGTGATGTATTTTGGGTTGACAAATGCCCCAGCAGCATTCATTGATTTGATGAACCGAGTATTCAAGCCTTATTTGGACTCATTTGTGATCGTGTTTATTAATGATATCTTGATCTACTCCCGCAGTCGAGAGGAGCATAAGCATCATCTCAAGATTGTGCTTCGGGCTTTGAGAGACAACCAATTGTATGCTAAATTTTCAAAGTGCGAGTTTTGGTTGGATTCAGTCACTTTCTTGGGGCACGTTTTATCAGCAAAGGGCATTCAGGTAGATCCTAAGAAGATTGAGGCAGTTCAGAACTGGCCTAGACCTACTTCCGCTACGGATATCAGGAGTTTCTTGGGTTTGGCGGGCTATTACCGTTGATTTGTGGAGGGGTTCTCGTCTATAGCAGCCCCATTGACCAGGTTGTCCTAGAAGGGTGCCCCGTTCAGATAATCAGACGAGTGTGACGCGATCTTCCAGAAGCTCAAGACTACTTTGACTGCATCGCCGGTGTTGGTGTTTCCCACAGGTTTAGGATCTTATACGGTATATTGTGATGCATCCCGTGTTGGGCTCGGTGCAGTATTGATGCAGGAGGGTGGGGTGATTACATATGCGTCACGGCAGTTGAAGGTTCATGAGAAGAATTACCCTGTCCATGACTTAGAGTTGGCAGCCATTGTTCACGTGCTGAAGATTTGGAGGAACTATCTTTACGGCATGTCATGTGAGGTCTTCACGGATCATCAGAGCCTCCAATATTTATTCAAGAAAAAGGATCTCAATTTGAGGCAGAGAAGGTGGTTGGAGTTATTGAAAGACTATGATGTCACCATCTTATATCATCCCGGGAAGGCTAACGTGGTGGCCGACGCATTGAGTAGGAAGGCAGCGAGTATGGGCAGCCTTGCTTTCATTCTAGTCGGTGTGAGGCAACTTGCATCAGATGTTCAGACTTTGGACAACCAGTTTATAAGGTTGGATATTTCAGAGCCCAGCCATGTTCTAGCTTGTAGAGTCGCTCAGTTTTCTTTGTTTGAGAGTATCAGAGATCGGCAGTATGACGACCCTCATTTGCTTGTCCTTAGGGACACGGTGCAGCACGGTGATGCTAAGCAAGTTACGGTTGAAGATGATGGGTTTTTGAGGATGCATAGTCATGTTTGTGTACCTAATGTGGATGGACTTCGTGAGTTGATTCTAGAAGAGGCCCACAGTTCCCGACATTCTATTCATCCGGGCGCCGCCAAGTTGTATAAGGACTTGCGACATCATTATTGGTGGAGGAGGATGAAGAAGGATATAGTTGCATATGTATCTCGGTGTCTAAATTGTCAGCAAGTACGAGGATGAGAGACCTGGTGGTTTGCTTCAGAAGATAGAGATTCCTGAGTGGAAGTGGGAGCGTATCACTATGGATTTCATTGTTAGACTCCCATAGACTTAGAGGAAGTTTGATGTTTTTTGGGTCATTATGGACATGCTGACTAAGTCAACGCATTTCATTCATGTGGCAATTACCTATTCTTCGGAGCGGTTGGCAGTGATTTACATCCGCAAGATCGTCCGTCTTCACGGTGTGCCCGTGTCTATCATTTCTGATTGAGGTACGCAGTTCACCTCGCACTTCTGGAGGGCAGTACAACGTGAGTTGGGCACGCGAGTTGAGTTGAGTACACGTTTCATCCTCAGACGGACGGATAGTCCGAGTGCACTATTCAGATCTTAAAGGATATGCTTAGCGCATGTGTTATAGACTTTGGAGGATAGTAGGATCAGTTCTTGCCCCTTGCAGAGTTTGCCTACAATAACATCTACCAGTCGAGCATTCAAATGTCTCCCTATGAGGCATTATAAGGTAGGCGGTGCCGGTCGCCAGTTGGGTGGTTTGAGCCGGGGGAGGCTCGGTTGTCGGGTACAGACCTAGTACAAGATGCCTTGGACAAGGTCCAGATTATTCAGGATAGAGTTTGCACAGCCCAGTCCAGGCAAAAGAGTTATGCCGACCGCAGAGTTCGTGATGTTGCATTCATGGTCGGGGAGAGAGTGTTTCTTCGGGTATCACCCATGAAGGGTGTAATGAGGTTAGGAAAGAAGGGCAAGTTGAACCCTAGGTATATGAGACCTTTTGAGATTCTGGAGAGAGTGAGGGAGGTGTCTTACACGCTTGCGTTGCCACCGGGGTTATCAACATTTCATCCGGTGTTCCACGTGTCCATACTCCGGAAGTATCACGACGATCCGTCCCACATGTTAGATTTCAGCTCTGTCCAATTGGGTAAGGTTTTGACTTACGAGGAGGAGCCGGTGGCTATTCTATCCCGGTAGGTTTGCCAGTTAAGATCAAAGAGTTATCCTTCAGTTTGAGTGCAGTGGAGAGGTCAGCCCGTCGAGGCAGCCACTCGGGAGTCCGAGTCGGATATGTGGAGTAGATATCTACATTTTTTCACTAGCCCAAGTACTTTTCTATGTCCGTTCGAGGATGAACAGTTATTTTAGAGGTGGAGAATATGATGACCCGATAGGTCATCTTATTAATTAGAACCTAATTCTGCATCTTGAGGTCTCAAAAACCTTATCTTAGCCTTCCTGGATTTGCGTGCGCAGTTCGAGTGTTCTCCCGGAAGGCTTATATGTTAAAAACGGATAAAAATGAGAATTGTTGCCTTAAAAATTAATTTAAGTTGACTTTGGTCAATATTTTTAACAAATAGACGCGGATCCATATTTTGACAGTCCAGGTAGGTCCGTATCGTAATTTGGGACCTGGGCATATGCCCGGAATCGAATTTCGAGGTCCCTAGCTCGAGATATGAAATTTTGATGAAACATTTAAAAGTTTGAAAGTTTGATGATTTTAAGAATTGACTGATGTTTGGTCTTGTTGATACCGGGTCCATATTTTGGTTCCGGAGCCCGATACAGAATATTTTGTTGATTCGTACATTCTGTTGTGAAAATAGAAGTTTTAAAGTTTTCTTGAAAATTTCCTTTGATTTGGTGTCCGATTCATAGTTCTAGGTGTTATTGTGGCGATTTGATCGCGCGAGCAAGTTTGTATGATGTTTTAGGACTTGTGTGCATGTTTGGTTTGAAGCCCCGAGGGCTCGGGTGAGTTTCGGATAGGCTACGGGATGATTTGAACTTAGAAATTCTAGTTTTTCTGCAGTTTCAGGTACCTTCTGGTTTCCTTCTTCGCATCCGCGAAGGCACTCTCGCGAACAAAATTTGCGAACTGGACTGGGTGGGGTTTTCTCCTATGCGAACGCGAGACTACTGTCATGAACGCGGAGCATTGGGGGGATTGCTCTACACAAATACGAATAGTCACACGCGAACGCGTAACACTAGGCAGGCTGGGAAGGGAACTTGAGGTTACACTACGCGAAGCACTAGGCAGGCTGGGCTGGGAAGGGAACTTGAGGTTACACTTGTACTAGGCAGGCTCAGAAGTCATTAAGGCGTAGCTCTTCGCGAACGCGACAGTGTTCACGCGAACGCGATGAACATTGTCGCCCAGTTATTTAAAACAGAACCTAAAACGGGATTTTACCCATTTTTCATAAACTCTCCATTAGAGCTCGGCCTAGGTGCGATTTGGAAGAGAAAACTCAACATAAATTCATAGGTTTTTACTCTTTAACTTATTTGCTTCCATTCCTAACATCACCTATTAAATTTCTAGCCCTAATCTTTGTTCTTTCATGGTAGAAAACTAGGAATTTAAGAAGGATTGAGGTTTTTTAGTAAATTGGGGATTTAGACCTCAATTTGGGGTCGGATTCCGAAACTAATTACATAATCGGGATTGGGGGTGAATGGGTAAATGGATTTTGGTCCGAACCTCGGGTTTTGACCTAGCGGGGCCGGGGTCGATTTTTGACTTTTTGGGGGAAAGTTTGGGAAATCTAACTTTATGCATTGTAATTGATTTCTTTAGCAATAATTGATATTATTGAGTCGTTTGTGGATAGATACAAGTGGTTTGGAGGTGGATTCTAGAGGAAAAGTTGTGATTGAGCATTGAGTGGCCTTTGGAGCTAGGTAAATATCGTGGTTAACCTTGACTTGAGGGAATTAGGGACCCTCAGACTATTTTCTATGTGAAATTCATGTGAGCGGCATATATGTGAGGTGACGAGTACTTATGCGCCTCCAATTTATCTATTTTCCCTGTTTCTCTCGTTTTTCTCATATTGTCTCTTTCCTTGTCTTAATTGTTACATATTCTACTTGTGTTCCCATGCCTAATTGCTATGTGTTTAGACTAATGTTGTTAAATTGACCGTTCTTATCATGTTTATGGATCTTCTGGTGATAATTGAGTATTGACTCCGAAGTTGAGGTTGATATTGTGGAACCAAATATTGAAGTAAGGCTTGTACTTGTTATTCTATCTCCCTGTTGTTATTTGTTCATTGCATTATGGTAAGGGAGAGTGTTAATGCACGAAAGGTGATGCCGTGCCATATTTATGAGTGTTAATGCACGAAGGGTGATGTCGTGCCATATTGTGAGTGTTAATACATGAAGGGTGATGGCGTTCCATGTTTTGAGAGTTAATGCATGAATGGTGATGTCGTGCCGTTTCTATTGATTTTATGGTGAGGTTAAGAGTAAAAGCATGGAAGGTGATGCCGTACATTTTTCCTTTACTGTGTTCACTGTTCCTGTTGATTCATAGTATATTGGCTGTTCAAGTTATCATTCTGCTGTACTTCTTTATCTCATATTCCCCTCAGCATATTTCCCCCTCCCGATATTACCTGTCTAGTTCTTCATTGCTATTATTTGTATATACACTATTAAATTATATATGTTTGATTTGTAGGTGTCTTGTCTTAGCCACGTCACTACTTTGTCGAGGTTAGGCTCGACACTTACCAGTACATGGGGTCGATTGTACTAATGCTGCACTCTGCACTTCTTGTGTTGATTTTGGTGGTGGTCCGGGTTGATCGTGAGGTTAGTTGCTGGATTCATCTGATAGGAGACCCAAGGTAGATCTGCCGGCGTCCGCAGACCCTCGAGTCCCCTTCTAGACATTGCACTTTACTGTTTCTTTCCTTTCAAAAATAGATGTATTTCTTTCAAATATTTACTTGTAAAAACAATTCTTATAAGTTCGTGAATTGTGACTCCAGATCCGGGTAGTAGTGTATATATTGAGGCTGTTATAAATTTTCGCACTCATTTTGACTCGTTATAGCTTTGTTGCTGTTATTTACTGAAATGTATAAGAATTGGCATGATGATTCTCTAACGTTGGTTTGCCTAGCAAGTGAAATGTTAGGCGTCATCACGGTCCCGACGGTGGAAATTCCGGGTCGTGACACCTGAGATCTCTTTGCCCCGATGGGGATTACCAGTTACCTTTGGTGCGCAGTGACCGAAGAGGATCAAGCTAGAATGAACGAGGTGGAAGCGCCCTGCCTGTTCAACGAAACTCAACATGCGCTGAATCAAGTAATTTCAAATGTGCTTGCAGGCCTTGGTGCTTCATCATGAGGACTTTCTCCAATATCGGAAAGAGTTCAAGCGTCACGAGGCCGAGACTCAGGAGCTTTCTGAGAAGAATTGCTTACAATCTTCTTAGTGAGAAGCTCCAGGCTGAGTTAGAAGAGGCTCGGAAGGAGCATGCCGATCTGGTCGAGCAGGTAATATGAATATTCGACCTTAGTGATGATGATTCAGAAACATTGGCTAACGACCCAAACCCACAGGTTCAAGAGAGACTTGACCAAATCGAGCAACTTCAGGTGGAGGTGGACACGGTGAAGGCTGAGGCCGAAGAATGAAAAATAATATGGACCGCCTGGCCTCGGAAAAAGAGACTGCCCGGGATCAGTTGGCTTCAGCTGAGGTTCAGCTTTAGGCTATAAAGGAGAAATACTCGGTGTAGGTCAATACGATTGAGGGAATCCAATATCAGTTGAACTCGAATGTTTCTGGTCAAGAGAACCTGTCCAAGGAGCTTGAGGCGGCCACGTTAGAGATCGTCATGGCCAAGACCGAGGCTGATGATAAAGTGGCCCAATTCAAGGCCGATGTCAAGGCCATTCAGGAACAAGTGAGAAAACATGGTAAATCATGTGAGGTGGCAATCTTGAAGGGAGGCCCTCAAGAGAGTCCATGCTTAGAATTTTGACATATCGGCTGAAATCAAGAATGCCAAGATATGCGAAGCCAAGACCTGGAAGCTAGCTTATCTCGAGGAGGATTCCGAGGGGTCTGAAAAGTCGGGTGGGTCCGATGGTGGTGAAGACCCCGTAGGCGATGATGTAGCCCCCGATAAAGATTAGGCCATTTAGGATCTTTTTTCTTTTTGTACTATCTTTTTGTTGAGGTCGTTCGGCCTTTTGTAAACAATATGTATCGGTCTATTCAGCCCTTGTAAAGAAATTTTGATATATATATATATATATATATATATATATATATAAGGCTTTTCCCTTTCACAACTTTTGAATTTCTCCTTCTATTTGTATTCACAAAAGTTTATCGGTGTTACCAAAACACTTATGGTTTTTAGGGTATCATATGCCGAGGGTGTGTTTTCGTAAGCTTTTGTAATCTCGGATTTTGTTAACCCGGAAATGTCCTTAGCCTTTAGTTCGGGCAATGCCAAGTAAGTTTCATGCCCTCGAGTTTTGTTAACCCGGAATGGCCATAGCCTTTTAATTCGAGCACTGCAAAATAAGCTTTGTGCCCTCGGGTTTTGTTAACCCGGAATGGACGTAGCCTTTTAATTTGGGAATTTTCTAATAAGATTTGTGCCCTCGGGTTTTTCTAACCCGAAATGGCCTTAGCCTTTAAATTCGGGCATTGCCAAATAAGCTTTGTGCCCTCGGGTTTTATTAACCCGGAATGGCCGTAGCCTTTTAATTCGGGCATTGCTAAATAAGTTTTGTGCCCTCAGGTTTTGCTAACCCGGAATGGCCTTAGCCTTTAAATTCAGGCATTGCCAAATAAGCTTTGTGCCCGCGGGTTTTGTTAACCCGAGAATGACCTTAGCCTTTTAATTTAGGCAATGCCTACAGTCCCCGAGTGAGGTGAATGTTCAAACTCGGTGGCCCTTGGACTCGATACCTTTCGGGGGTTGGGTGCAGGAAATTCCTTGAGAAATGCAAGAAGCATTTTTGAGGACAAGATGTGTATGCACAAAGAATAATCTTCTTTTTTATTCTTGTGCATAATAGTTGTACATGTATAGATATTTTGTGCCAGGGCTCGAGCGGTTTGAGCGGGCATGATTTATTTGACCGTTTGGCCCTTACAATAAATCCTATTGATCAAGACCCTTCAATCACGAAGTTTCTTCCCTTGCTAAATTCGATATCCGAGGATATAGCCCCTCAGTGTTCGGGGCTGATCGAAGAGAGGCCTCAAATGCTGTTGTGATCATTGTCGAAGAAGAAGCCTTTGTATCTTAATGCACATATTTAATTTATTCGGAGCTATTAGAGCGGGATGTCACCGGTTCGTAGCCGGCCTTCGATTCTAAATTAGCACGATTTACTTGCTTCCTTATAAAAAAACTTTTTCGGAAAAACCATTTGGGATAAAGTCGGTTCAAGAAAAAAAGATTGCAACATGTGCTTTCAGACCTAGGGTCTCGTATCATCCTTTGTTGGTTACTGGACTTCAAGGTTGTACGGTACACCCATAGGCCCCGGTACTGGACTTCAAGGTTGTACGGTACGCCCATAGGACCTCAGGTAAAAGTTCCTTCCATTTTCCTTTGGCGTCAGTTATTCTCTTTTTAAGCCTTTTGAGTATGGTTTTGTTGGTAGATTTAACTTGTCCATTCCCACTAGGGTGATAGGGAGTAGATAAGATCCTTTTGATCTTATAGTCTTCAAAAAACTTACTTACTTTGCTGCCAATAAATTATTTCCCGTTTTCACACACGATCTCGACCGGTATTCCGAACCGACATATGATGTGGTACCAGATAAAATCGATGGCTTTTTTTTCCCTGACCTTCTCATATTCCTGTGCTTCCACCCATTTAGAGAAATAGCCAGTCATAAATAAAATAAATTGAACCTTACCGTGTGCTAGTGGGAGGGGGCCGACGATGTCCATCCCACATTTCATGAAAGGCCATGGTGACAAAACCGAATGCAGCAACTCCCCAAGTTGATGAATCATGGGACCATGCCTTTGGCATTCATCACATTTTTCAACGAACTCCTTTGAATCTTTTTCCATGTCGATCCAGTAGTAACCGACTCTGATTATTTTTCAAACCAGTGATTCAGCGCCCGAATGATTTCCATAAGTACCTTCGTGGATTTCCCTCAGAACGTACTCAGTATCCCCCGACCTTAGACACATCGCAAGTGGGCCATTGAAAGTTTTTCTGAACAGGGTTCCATCTTCGGACATGCTAAATCAGGCTGCCTTCGTACGTAGGGCTCTCGATTCTTTTATGTTCGGGGGCAGTTTTTCGGTCTTGAGATATTTCACGTACTTATTCCTCCAGTCAAAGTCAGGCTCATTGAGTTGATCTCGGCGTGGAATTCTTTCATTACCAATCTCATAAGCCGTACGACTTCTCCCGAGTTTATCTCTTTATCTTCGATCGACGATCCCAAATTATCGAGGGCATCGACCTCACTGTTTTGATCCTGAGGCACATGTTGCAAAGTCCATTCTTTGAACCGATGTAATGTCAACTGTAACTTGTCCAAGTATCTCTGCATTCGTTCTTCCCTGACCTTCGAACGTTCCTTTAACTTGGTTTACCACAAGGAGCAACTTGGCTTCGATCACTTCTGCCCCCATGTTTTTGGCTAATTCAATGCCTACAATCATGGCCTCATATTCTGCCTCATTGTTAATCAATTTCACAGTCTTAATGGATTGTCTAATTATATTTCCTGTCGGTGGCTTTAGTACGATACCAAGTCCGGACCCTTTTGTATTTGAGGCACCGTCCGTAAAGAGGGTCCAGATTCCCGAGGAAGTCCTCGAGTTAATCAATAACTCTCTTTAACCTTGGATATTAAGGCCAGCGTGAAATCGACCACAAAGTCTGCCAAAATTTGGGACTTAATGGTGGTTCGAGTTTGATACTCGATATCGTAACCGCTTATTTCTACGGCCAATTTGGCCAATCGGCCAGAGTGTTCGGGCTTATGCATAACGTTCCTCAACAGGTAAGTAGTTACGACACATATGTGGTGACATTGAAAGTGCGGTTTTAGATTCCTAGAGGCTCTTATCAAAGCGAGCGCTAGTTTTTCCAGGTGAGGGTACCTAGTTTCGGCCTCACCTAAGGTCCTACTAACATAGTAAATTGGAAATTGCATACCTTGCTCTTCCCAAACTAGGACTCCACTTACGGCTATCTCCGATACCGCCAAGTACAAGTACAAGTACAAGTACATTTGTTCGTCTGTCTTTGGTGTGTGAAGTAGCGGGGGGTCGATAGGTATCTATTGAGTTCCTCCAAAGATCATTGGCATCCCGGGATCCACGAGAAATTATTATTTTTCTTTAATAGAGCGAAGCATCGGTGGCCCTTGTCGGACGACCTTGAAATAAATCGCCCCAGGGCTGCTATTCGTCCGATTAACCTTTGCACAGACTTTACATTGTCCACAATCGTGATATCATCAATGGATTTGATCTTATAGGGATTGATCTCGATTCCTCGATTGGATACCATGAATCCGAGAAACTTACCCGACCTAACTCCAAACGCACATTTTTTCGGGTTCAACTTCATATTGTACTGTTTTAGTATGGTGAAGGTTTCCTGCAAATGTTTTAAATGTTCCTCTGCTCGTAGGGATTTAACTAACATGTCGTCAATGTAAACTTCCATTGATTTTCCTATTCATTCTTCGAACATCCGATTTACTAGGCGTTGGTACGTGGCACAGGCATCTTTTAATCCAACGATATTACATTATAACAGTATGTGCCGTATTTAATGATGAAAGAGGCTTTTTTCTGATCACCAGGGTCCATCCGTATTTGGTTATACTCGGGATAGGCATCGAGAAAACTGAGGATCTCGTGGCCGGCCATGGCATCGATCATACGATCGATGTTGGGCAAAGAAAAAGAGTCCTCGAGGCATGCTTTATTCAAATCTTTGTAATCTACACACATTCTTAGTTTATTCCCCTTTTTAGGGCTACCATTATGTTTGCTAACCAATCCGGTTATTTAGCCTCCCGTATGGACCCTATTTTAAGGAGTTTAGATACCTCGTCCTTGATGAAAGCATGTTTGACCTCGGACTAGGGCCTCCTCTTCTGCTTGACTGGATTGATTATCGGGCCTAGGCTTAGCTTGTGAGTGGTTATCTCCGATGGGATTGCTGTCATATCAAAATGGGACCAAGCGAAACAATCTATTTTAGCTATACGAATTTGAATAAGTTTTTTTCTGAGCTCAGGAGTTAACCCCGTGCCTAGGTACACCTTTCGATCGGGCATATGCTCGGCCAATATAACCTGTTCTATCTCTTCGACCGTCGATTTGGTTGCATCGGAGTCATCAAGGATTATAAAAGACTGGGGAACCCCGTAATCATCGTCTTCATAAGTCCCCTACTTGCTCGGTGTGGCCGGTATCAGTGACTGCTATTTGGCCTCTTGGTTTACGCCCGAATTCTGTTCCTTCGATGTTGCGAGTATTGGTATTGAAATCACTTCTTCGACTGCAAACATCTCTTTTGTGGCCGGTTGTTCCCCATAGATTGTCTTAATCCCCCCCGGAGTTGGGAATTTTAATACTTGGTGAAGAGTCGAGGGCACTGCCCTCATGTTGTGGATCCATGGCCTTTCGAGAAGGGCGTTGTACCTCATGTCTCCTTCGATCACATAAAATTTGGCTTCTTGTATGGTTCCGGTGGTATTAACCGGTTACGTTATTTCCCCCATTGGTGGTTTCACATGCCATGTTGAACCCGTATAGAACTCGGACTGCATGCACGATTTTGCCTTGTAGACCGAGCTGCTCCACGACCCTCAACCGAATGATGTTGGCCGAGCTACCTGGATCAATCAACACACATTTAATTTGAGTTTTATTTTCGAGTACAGATATTACCAGTGCATCATTGTGAGCATGTATGATCCCTTCCGTATCCTCATCGCTGAAAGATAAAATTCCTTCTGGTATGTAGTCTCGAGTTCGTTTCTCCCTAGTGATGGATACTTTGGAGTGTTTTAACATTGGCCCCTGTGGGATATCGATTCCATCGATGATCATATTTATGACGTGTTGAGGTTCAGTATCCTCTTGTTCTGTCTGTTTGTTAGAATCCCTGTTCCTAAAGTGGTTCTTGGCTCGGTCGATCAAGAATTATCGAAGGTACCCATTGTTGAATAAATGGGCTACTTCTTCTCTCAACTGTCGACAATCTTCCATTTTATGACCGTGAGTGCCATGATATTTGCACATCTCGTTAGGGTCCCTTTGTGATGTATCAGATTATAGAGGCCGAGGCCATTTGGTATCATTGATGCGCCCGATAGCTGATACGATGGCTGTAACATCGGCATTAAAGTTGTATTCTGATAGCCTCGACGCTTCTTTAGGCCCGATGGACCTGTCAAAACTCATTTTAGTCATGAGCCCTCGATTGCTTCGACCTTGGTCATTTCTCTTTTTGTTTCTTATGGGGTTCCGTCCGGACCCACTGCTCTTCCGATCTCCATTATATGGCAGATATTGATCCCTTTTTGATCTTAGATCACGATTGATGTCTCTCTTGACTCTGTTGAAGATTCTGACGGGATAAACAGACTCCGAAGGGGTCCCAAGTTGGTCATCTTCGACTCTGATTTTCGATTGGTACCGTTTATGTACATCGGCCCAGGTAACGGCAGGGTATTCAGTCAGATTCAGCTTTAGTTGTTGTGAAGTCACCGAGCTCCGAATATTGAGTCCCTGAATGAAAGCTTGAATAACCCAATAATCGGCGACTGGCGGAAGATCCATTCGTTCGATTTGAAAACGGGACACGAATTCCCTGAGGATGTCATTAGGCTTGTGTTTACCTTTGAAAAGGTCCGATTTTCTGGTTTCGACCTTGATGGAACCAGCATGTGCTTTTATGAAGGAGTCTGTAAGCATAGAAAATGACTCAATAGAAATAGGAGGTAAGTTGTGATACCATATTATAGGTCACTTTGACAGGGTCTCCCCAAATATTTTAGGTACAACAGACTCGATCTCGCCGTCTTCCAAGTCGTTCCCTTTGATGGCGCATGTGTAAGAGGTTACATGCTCATTTGGATCGGTCGTTCTGTTATACTTAGGTATTTCTGGCATACATAACTTCTTGGGGATTGGCTTCAGAGCCGTGCTTGGAGGAAAAGGTTTCTGCACGAACTTTCTAGAATCTAGTCCTTTCAGTATCAGAGGTGCTCCTGGGATTTAATCTACCATCGAATTGTAGGTTTTCACCTTTTTGTTGTTCGCTTCGATTTTCTTTTCCTCTGATTCTATCCATTTTGTCAGCTCCTCGAGCATCTTTATAATCTAGGGGTTAGTACTAGATTCTTTCTCATTTGACCTTACTATGACCGGTTCATTTCTGCGGGTGACTTCATGGGGCGGATCGGGTTCAACCCTGCTCGGCGCTTGGCTTTGGCTATGCAACTGAGCTATTGCCACCTGTTGAACTTGCAACATTTCTAAGATCATCCGTTGATTCCATCTTCTTCATTGTTTTGTGTGTTTCGAACTGTCGATCATGCCCTACCACAGACACTATTTTCGGGGTCGGTAGGCAGGTTTGCATCGATGATCACATGCGAATTAACATCAATTAGATCTGCGATCGGAATCCCAACGGGACCAGCGGGTGTCCCTACGTTACCGAGCGCCATGTTTTTATTCTCACTCTGATGACCGGACTCATTATCGATATGTAGGGGTGCTAATTGAGAGTTTGATATTTTTAGACTAAAATCAAAGACACTTCAAAGAGCAAGCGTAAAGTAGTGTGTGTTATAGAGATTTGTATCAAATAACCACTATTATCCTCAGCCCCACAGTGGGCGCCAAACTATTTACCCTCAAAATCGAATAATAATTAAATTTGTTAGTGATTTTAAGGATATGCAGATTAACTTGATACAAAGCGATAAATTAGATTGCGATTAAAATAAATAATAATAAATTAACTGCAAACCACGTGAGTTGGATGATTTCGACGTAAGGAAGCAAGCCACCCTCGAGTTGAATATACTTTTATTGACAAAAAATATCAAAGAGCAAGAATTTAGAGAATGTATTGCTTATTAGTATATGTTATAATGCCTTTAATGAATTGTCAAGTCCCCTTTATATATTGAGGGAGACCTACCCTTTATGGTATTATTTTATTGTACTATAAAAAATATAAGTCCTTGATTTTGAAGACCGTTGGTTTCCTTTTTGACTAATTCCGTGATTTCTGACATAATGATCGGTTAATAGCAAGAATCACGGACCCCTATCAGATGAGTTGACAGAGAATTCTTCGAGACCGTCAGAAATAGGACCTGTTACGCATTTGATAGACTCGAGGACAAATCTGATAATCTCGATGGCTAGTTTTGATGATGTTTTGGGTCCGATCTTGAATATTATATTCCGCCCTTGGCTGAGCATGCTGGATGTCAGATCGAACCTCGGACTTCGATTTTTACCCAATTACAGATGTACCGACCTTAGCCCTCCGTTTCACAAGCTCGATCGAACACCGAACTCGATTTTACCCGTATACAATAATCATACTTAATTGGCAATTTTTAATACAAGAGTTATAGTAGGCAAGCTAAGAGGACTTTGATTTCAAGGACCCTTCGACACCTTTGATTGATGGCATGTTTGGCCAAGCTGCAAAAATCAACTTATTTTTAGAAGTGTGTTTTTATTTTTAAAGTATTTTTCTCAAAAGTACTTTAGTATTTGACCAAGCTTTTAAAAACTGCTTTTACGTGTATTTTTCTTAAAAGTACTTTTCAAAAAATATTTTTGAAGAGAAAATACTTTTTTCTGCTTTTTCAAAATCACTTTGGCTTGGCTGCTACTCAAAAATATTTTTTTTTCTTCTAAAGCTTGGCCAAACACATCACTATTAAAAAAACACTTACAACGCTTTTAGCTTTGGATAAGATCATTTCACATCTCTTGCCGTAATTGTTTTTCTGGTGGTGTAAAGTTTTATTTACTTCTTTCTTTTTTTGGTAAAGTTTCTTTGACTTCTAAATTTTTTTTTACTTTTTTTTTTGACAAGAGTGGATTGCTCTAGTGGTGAATGCCCTCCACTTCCAACCAAGAGGTTGTGAGTTCGAATCACCCCAAGAGCAAGGTGGAGAGTTCTTGGAGGATGGGAACCGAGGGTGTATTGGAAACAACCTCTCTACCCCAGGGTAGGGGTAATGTTTGCGTACACACTACCCACCTCAGACCTACTAGTGGGATTATACTAGGTTCGAATCACCCTAAGAGCAAGGTGGTAGGGGTAAGGTCTGCGTACACACTATCCTACTCAGACCCCACTAGTGGGATTATACTAGGTTCGAATCACCCTAAGAGTCCCTTCTTGAAGGGAGAGAGCCGATAGTCTATCGGAAATAACCTCTCTATCCCCAGAGTAGGACTAATTCTCCAGACCCCACTAGTGGATTATAGTGAGTTGTTATTGTTGTTGCTACTCAGCGCCAAAATAAGCAAATAAAATGTCCACTTTTCAACTATCCCCCGTGTGCGGGGTATCTTCGCCGGAGACAGCCATAAAGCAGCTACCAAAACCATAGATCTCAAAACAACCAAACCCACCAATATTACCTCTTCAAATCACACAGTCCAAGATATTGTAAATTTCATGAAAGAATCATCAAAGTGTCCTAAGTTCCGACGCGAAGGACGTGGCTATTATGAACTCGCCATTCACCGCCTTGCTAGAGCCAAACACTTCTCCGGCATTGAAGATATTATCGAGCATCAAAAACACTACCCAGATATTCGCCACGAGCCCTTTGTCCGTCTCCTTATTCTTCTTTATGGAAAAGCGAGAATGTTTGATCATGCAAGTAAACTGTTCGACGAAATGCCTCAACTAAATTGTCAGTGGAGTGTCTTTACCTTCAATGCCCTTTTGGAATCATGCATTAGATCAGAAAGATGTGATAAAATTGGGGAGTCGTTTCGTGAGTTGCCCGCAAAATTGGAAATTGAGCCTAATATAGTGTCGTATAACCTTGCGATTAAGGCGTTGTGTAAGGCTGGTTCTTTAGATTCTGCTTTGCTTTTGATGGATGTGATAGAAAAGCATGGGATTAAGCCGAATATTGTGACTTGTAATACCTTGTTAAACGCACTTTATGGAAGTCAAAGATTCTCTGAAGCTGAAAATCTGTGGATTATGATGGAAAACAGAAATATTGCTCCTTATCTTTGCAGTTATAATATTAGATTACGAGGTTTGATTAGTGAGGTTTCAAAGGCGATTCAGTTCTTTGAGGAGATCTCTAAGAAGGGTTTCAAACCGGATAAATTCAGTTACAATACTATGATAACAATGTGTGTTGATGAGGGAAATTTGGAGGAGGCTAAAATGTGGTATCAGAAGATGATGCAAAATGGTTGACTTCCGGTTGAGGCAACGTTCCATATGCTTATTCCTTTGGCTTGTGACGTGGAAAAAATTGAATTTGCACTGCACTTGTGCAAGAAAGCTATCGAGTCACAAGTATTTGTTTATAGAGCAATAATGCAGAGGGTTATTGATGGCTTGGTTGAGCATTCTGAAATTGAAAATGCAAAGGAGCTGGTTAAGTTGGCCAAGTCTTGTAACTTCCATTATGAGCTTTGGCTGCCTCTACATAACTAGTTGTTTCTCATCCCTGTTTCAGTTATGTTTTATTATTTTGCTCCTTTACTTGAGCTTGTATCAAGGTTGATTTTGCCTCGAAGACAAAGTACAAGTTCTGATGAACGCTTGGATGGACTATAAAAAATTTAGCTTATCACATTTAGGTAGAGTATGTTACATTTGAGTGTAACATTCAATCAAATAGAGGGCAGTTTTAAATATCTGTTAAACAACAACAAAAAAAGAAACCTCAGTGTAATCCCATAAATGGGGTCTGGAGAAGGTAATGCGTACGCAGACCTTATCCCTACCTTATAGAGATAGAGAAGTTGTTCCCAGTAAAACCTTTATTGTTCCTATATATTGTATTTCTCAATCTTTGAGCACCCCTCCTATAATTCTTTCGAAATAGTAGTAAACAACTTGCATGTCATGATTCTCTTGGCTTCAGTATGTCTTTTTTTTTTTTTGGTTTCCCACTGGTGTCCGATACACGCATTGGAGCCCGACTATTTTCGGATTCGTGCCGCATATGGCCCCGTTTGGAGGGAAGCGCTCCCTACCAAGGATTTTCCATACTCATGGCTCGAATCAGAGACCTCTGGTTAAGGGAAGAGCAGCCTCATCCACTGCATCACATCCTTTGGGGGGTGGCTTCAGTATGTCAAAAGAAACATGCTTACAACATGCAGACAAGCAGTTTCAGAAGGATGCTGGTGTCGGACATGGGTTATTTATAGCAACATTTTTAGTTTAACCTTAGTCAATCTTGAGGAAAAACTCTGATTGGTGCGGAGGGGATGGTCTTCGTATGATATATTTATATTTATATTATAATAATTATAAAGAAAAGAAAAGATGGTCAACCAGGCGCATAATTGTCATTTTACCTACCAATTTATTTTTTAAACCTATAATTACATGGCATTATCTCCTACACAAAAACCCTGACAAAATTCTAGAATTGTCCGTCACTTTTCTCTCCTTTTTACTCACAATTACCAACATAACTGTGAAGCACTTCTCTGCATTTCCTTCTTCTCATCTAGGTTAGTAAACTTTTCCCTAATCTTCTTCTCTTTCTTTTCAAAAATTTGGACTTCATGTTGTCATCGTTGTTGTCGTAGTAACAAAGGGTATACTATTTAATTTGTGTCTTTTTGTATAGCTTTTTGGCTAAGAACATTTGGATTTTTCAAGTTAAGGTTTACTAATATGAGAATCTGAACATTAAAAAATTGGTCAATTACTTGTCCCTTAAACTTGGCTCCAAGTTTCTATTTTAACACCTCAACTTAAGTCAATATCTATTGAACACTTCAACTCCAATAATAATGTGTCTATTAAACACCTCATATAATATGCTTAAGTAAGTCCAGCCGCGTGAACTGGACGCACAATGACATGGCAAAATGCACGAAGCACAAAATACCACATGGTTTTTGAATTTAAAAAGACCTTAGAGAAAATAAAAAACCAAAAAAGAAACAAAACAAAAGGAAAAAAAACAAGAAAACTAAATAACATCCCACAAACCCATTACAACCGCCGTCAGTCTCCGGCCATAACCTTTAATACTCCACCACTACTCACGATTTTCAAATCTTTTTTCCGCCGTCCCTTGCTCTACCCCATGTCTTCTTCTTGCCAGACCCATCTTATTCTCCCCTTTCCCTCACACACACAATTATTAGATCCTCCTACCAGTACAATCAATAACTATTTTTCAATCTAACATAAAGGGATAAATAGAAAAATAAGGAATAAATTGAAAATTGGTAAGCCAAAATGCTATTATATTCAGTAAAGAAGTTCTAAGCCAGATCTTACGAAGAAGGCCACAAGGATTATGAAAAAGAAGGGATGATAATTGTGAAAATTAAAGGAAATGGTAGTTAAATTTTAGAATTCACCAGAATTTTCATTACCGGTGAACACGGGTTTGGATGCCGACGTTATGTTCATGTAATCCATAGGCAGATCTTTTTCTATTATATTTATCATTTTTTTGATCGATTAAAAAATTATTGCTATTAGTATAATTGATTAGTGGATAATTTAAGGAGTAAAAGTGATAGCAGTGATGGTAGGGAGGGAATAGGGTGAAGGAGAAGACTGAATTGGTGGCGCACAGACGAGGAAAGAGAGAGAAAGAGAAATGTAATTTTCCTTTGTTGAAAAATAGGAAAACATTAATTTGAGACCACTTTACGCGCGCGTGTGAGAGGTGATGAACACTGATTTTGCCACATCAGGGTTTGTGTTTAATAGACACACTGTATTGAAGTTGGAGTGTTCAATAGGTATTGACTTAAGTTGAGGTATTAAAATAAAAAATGGAACAAAGTTTAAGGGTCGTATATGTATTTGACCTAAAGAATTAGACCCATTTTAGGATAAACTTATTTTGATGTTCTTATTGTCTGGTTCGGCAATTATATGATAATGGAGAAGATTCTTATTTTTTTCTTTTCTTCTTGGACTTAGAAGATAATTCCAATGAGAACGGATGATGTTGATTATTTTTTACTTAGATCAAACCAGATAAGGGAGCTCAAAAAATTCGTTATATAGTCAAATGGCCTACTAATAAATGTGAGTTTGAGAAGTTTGAAAGTTGAAAAAAGAAATTGCAGAAGTTATTCCTTAAAAAGAAGTCACATGAACTTTCTCATAAGAGTAGATTTTTAAGTTGATGAAATTCAATCTTTTGCAGATGACTTTCCCTTTTCTTAATTAACTTTTTTGTCTCTCATAAATCTCTTCTATTAGTAATGAAAATTTATTTGTACCCCAATGTTTATAAATTCAAGACATGTATATGTCTTTTATACTCATATTTATTATTTATCATAGTAAATTAGAACAAAATATGTTTCTTACTTTAATTGCTAAAATGTAAATTTATTGATTTAATTAGAGTATCATACACAAGTAATCTTTGAATGTATATATTTAAATTTCAAGATCTGATTTTCTTCTAATGTTTTCCCAAACCCCATAAGATTTCCACATATCATGTCTGATATATATGAGCTGTCGTATTTGAAAGAGATTGTTTCTGCCAAACTACTTGTCACGACCCAAAATCCAACTAGTCATGATGACACCTAACCTCACCAATTAGGTAATCCAAATAACAATAATACGATTAATTAATATTTAACTAACTCTAATACACTCCCCAAGATTAGAATTTACAAAGACGGTATGAAATAAATATATTATCTTTTCGAAATGTACATAAACAGATTTTTATAAATATAAGGCTACCATGAACAAAAGGCAGCTACGACCAGAACACAGGTACATCTTCAAATCCAGTTCCCGTCGATCACAGCAACAACAACATCCAATATCTGCACGCAAGGTACAGAAGTGTAGTATGAGTACAACCGACCCCATGTACTAAATAAGTAACAAACCTAACTTTAGGTTGAAAGTAGTGACGAGTTGGAACAAAGGTCAGGGTCCAATACCAATAGCCAACAACAGTTCATCACAACATAATAGAAGTAATAAAAGAAGTAGCTCAGAGATAAAAGGCTCAGCTCGTTCACAGTTCCAGAGAAATAGTCATGCTTTTCAAATATATCATTGAAACCCTAATCCTTTACCAGAATCACCAATTTATGAGTAAGTTTAAAAACTGTGATTTTTTCCAAAACTTTCAACAGGTAATTGTTTCATTTTTTAAAATAACATGAGAAAAATACATCTCTATACCTATATGCCAATATGTAGTAGAAGTCATGAATGACGCAATATCGTACAACATGAGGAAAAATACATTTATATGCATGTATGTCAAGTGTGCATGTTAATGCGATGCAACTCAGTAATAAAACCATATGCATACTCTCATAGTATCATTTCTCTTAGTCCTCCCAGTCACTCAGTCCTCACAGTCATTCAATCCTTCTAATCGTTCGGCAAAAATACTCGGCACTCACACTCAGTAGGTACCAGCGCTCACTGGGGTGTGTACAGACTCCAGAGGGACTTCTTCAGCCCAAGTTCTATAACAAGCCAATCATAGCATAAACCAATAAAATATGATGCAGTGCGCAACCTGATCCCATAAATATCATCACCATCAGGACCTCGACCTCACTCAGTCATCAATCTCTCCAGTATCTTGGGCTCACAATGTCATAAACATTAGCCAAAAATGATAATATGATGAATCAATAAATAACAACATAGACTGAGAGATAATATGAAATGAATGAACATGGCTAAGTATGATGTTACAATTTAAACAAATAATTCGACAACAGAAATGACCTCAGTGAGTCCCAATAATACCAACATTTGCCTAAGCATGATTTCTAACATGCGTCACAACTCAATTTCTCTAACACATAAAAATACCTGAAAATATACTAGTTAATTAACTATACAGCTCTACGGAATCGACTGAGTCTCAATTTTTATGGTGCACGCCCATACGCCCATCACCTAGCATGTGCGTCACCTCTAAACAATTCACATAACACGTATAATCAGGGTTCATACCCTCAGCTCTAAGTTTAGAAGAGCTATGTAACGACCTGACCGGTCGTTTTGAACATTTGCACTTCGCTCGGTTGTTTGAGGGCATAAGTAGCTCCGTATGATGTACTTTAACTTGTGTGAATCGTCGGTTTTGGTTTTCAGGTATTTTGGAATTCGAATTGGAAGAAAGAATTTTATTGTTGAAGCTTTAAATTGGGAGAGTTGACCAAGTTTGACTTTTTAGCATTTGACCTCGGATTGGAATTCTGATGGTTCCATTAGCTTTGTTAGGTGATTTTGGACTTAGGAGTGCGTCTGGAATGTGATTTGGAGGTACGTAGTGGAATTAGGCTTGAATTGGCAAACGTTGGAATTTCGGCGATTGCGGTTGGCAGTGAAAAATTTGATATCAGGGTCGGAATGGAATTCCGAAAGTTGGAGTAGGTTCGTAGTGTCATTTGTGATATGTGTGCAAAATTTGAGGTCATTCGGACGTAGTTTGGTTGGTTTCGGCATCGGTTGTCTAATTTGAAAGTTTAGAAGTTCTTAGGCTTGAATCTGAGGGTAAATAGGTGTTTTGATGTTGTTTTGAGTGATTTGAAGGTTCGACTAAGTTTATATAGTATTTTAGGATTGGTTGGTATGTTTGGTTGAGGTCCGGGGGCCTCAGGTGTGTTTCAGGGTGAGTTTTGAGCTAGTCCGGGCATTTTCGGAACTCAGGTATGGTTCTGGTGCTTGAAAGTTTGCGGACCGCAGCAGAATTTTGCGGACCGCGCTTGAAAGTTCTGCAGATCTGCTGGTCCGACTTCGGAAGCCTATATCTTTTGACCTACAAGGGATTTTGAGATGATTCAAAAACAAAAGTTGTAGCCCTGCATGTCTAGTTTCAGAAAGGTAGAGAACACATTATTTGGATATCTGTAGGGAACGTTATGGCAAAAATACTAAAGCCTGGCGGTGCAGCCACCAAAAGCGCGGTCGCGCTCAAAATTTCGCGGACCACGAAGTGGGAGGCCAGAGGTGCACTTTATAAATGGAGTTTAGGGTATTATTTCATATTTTGGACCTAGGAAGCTCGGTTTGTGGCGAGTGTTCGTGGAGTTTTCAAGAAATTCATCGAGGTAAGTGATTCTAACTCGTATTTGGTTAATATACATGAATATATCAATGATTTCATCATCTGATTAGTACTTTGTGGTGAACATTTGGGGAAAAATTGTAGAAACTTTATAAAATGCATTTTTGAGATTTGAATGTCAATTCAAAGTCGGATTTGAGTGAAACTAGTATGGTTGGACTCGTGAGTGAATGGGTGTTCGTAATTTGTGAGTTTTACCGATTACGAGATGTGGGCTCGGGGGCCGGGTTTGAGCCAATTTCGGGTTTTTGGTTTGAATTGGTAGTTTTTCTTGTGGAATTCATTCCATTAGCGTATATTGATCGTATTGTACTGATTGTGAATAGATTCGAAATATTTGGAGGCCGAATCAAGAGGCAAGAGCACCGCGGGGGTAGCGATTCGACCGGTTTGAGGTAAGTAACGATCGTAAATATAGTTTTGAGGGTATGGAACCCCGAATTTTATATCATTCTACTATTTTGAGGTGATGCATATGCTAGGTGACGGGCGTACGGGCATGCACCATTGGAATTGTGACTTGGTCCATCCCGTAGCAACTGTAAAGTTGTATATTTTGTTCAAACTATATGATACTTGTGTGTTTTAGAAAGAGTTTCTGTAAATTGGGTTGAATGCCATGTTTTGGGCCTTGTGCCAGTGTTGTGTGGACCCTTAGGGGCCTTTTCTTACTATCCTCTCATTGTTTTCGATTGACAATCTATATTCAGTCATGGTTATACGTGTTTACTGCATAACACAGTTTTTATTACTCGGTTTTGATGCATAAATATTGTTTTGGGTTGAATACCTGTTTTCACTGAAAGGCCCGAGTGGCTTGAGAGGTTTATGACTGAGTGAGGTCGAGGGCCTGATTTGTGAGTATATTTATAGGATCGGGCTACACGCCGCATCATGTTCGATATAGGCCGAGGGCTTGAGTGATTTATGCCATGATTTGGCTTGATATGGAGCTTGGTCTGAAGGAGCCCCTCCGGAGTTTGTACATACCCCCAATGAGCGCATGTACCTACTGAGTGCGAGTGCTGAGTGTTGAGTGACTGGGAGGAACAAGTGATTGTGAGGTATGCCCGAGGGGCTGTATATGAGTGATATTTTTCCCGAGGGGCTGTTTATGATTTCATCATTTTTGCTCATCTTTTCATTGAGCCTCTGTTTGAAAAACTGTTGAAAAATATCTTTAAATGATTTTACTGAAACTAGGTTTAAACGAGGTGTTTTGATTCAAACCCTGATTTTTAAAGTGTATGGTATTTCACTGAGACTTCATGATATGAACTTTATATACTTTATTGCTCGTCACTACTGCTTAGTCTTTATTTATTGTTGTTACTTACTGAATTGGCATACTCACGTTACTCCCTACACCTTGTGTCCAGATCCAGGTGTATCTGGACACGGTAGCGATTGTTGATTATTCTGCTTGTAGATTTTCTCAGGGATAGAAAGGTAGCTGCTTGAAGATCGCATCCCCTGCTCTTCTCCCTATTATATTCCTTTAGTTGTATTTAACTATTTTCCAGGATGAGTTAGTCTTGATATTGTTAGACAGATTATAGTAGATGCTCATGACTAGTGACACCCCGATGTCGGGCTTTGCTTTTTCGCACTTTTGTTTTGATTTGAACTCCTTTACGAAGGTTTTTTTTATGCTAAATAGCCTTGAAATTATCTTTGAAATGAAGATATCGGTTTGTTTTGGAATGAGTCGGCTTGCCTAGTTCCACGATAGGCGCCATCATGACAGGTTAGGTTTTTTGGGTCGTGACAGATTGGTATCATAGCCCTAGGTTACATAGGTCTCACGAGTCATGAGCATGTTTAGTAGAGTCTTGCGGATCGGTACGGAGACGTCTGCACTTATCTTCGAGAGGCTGCAGAACCTTTAGGAAAATTTCACTTTCTTGTATTCTATCGTGCGAAATTGATTCAGCTTGGAACATAACTCCTTGAATTCCTTCCACGCATTTGTATGTGTACATGAGCGCTCGGTATCGGTTGTGCATCGCCGACTTGTGATTATATGAATAAGGTTGAGATGGGTATTCTGTATTTGTGGTGGTAGGCCGGTCTGAAGGACTTGAGTCCATGGTTAGACCGCAACTTAGGCTCGGTAGCTTCAGTTGTAACCTATACATTTGAACTCATAAGTTCGATAATATCCCTACGAGTGGAATTTATGGCTCGATGAGCGGTGGAATGGCTTTGTGGTGAGTATGACGTAACTGCGGGAGGTGTTAAGACTATGTGAATGTGACGAGAAGTGTTTTTTTGAAATGTAAAGAAAGGCCATTGGGTGCTTGATTTTCGTTTTGATGTGACGTACGGTCACGAGTGTGAATATTTTGAAGGATCTTTCACGTTGTTAAATTTTGGGGCAAATTAAATTCTCATGTCTGTCAATGAGTTGGACTCAAGAAGAGTAAGTGGTTGTGTAGTAATGGTGGTTACGAATGGGTATTTTGATGTTGATGGCTCGAGAAAGATAATCTTCGAAGAGACTTAGAGTCGGTAACATTCTATTGGTTCTGGTATGACAGAGATGCATTTCGAGTTGATGCAACAATTGAGCATCAAAGTATGAGGGAAGACATGACGGGAAGCTTTCGCGGTGGTTGAAGTACTAGCGGGTCAAGTAGGAAAAGTAAAGGTTGAGAAGTTTCTTAAAGGAGATGATTTAACCGAAGTAAGAGTGGCAGATTAGCATATGAATTCACTGGTAGGGTAGTCGTGCGCCTTGAGAAAGTGTAGAATGGTTTGGAATCGTGTTAGTATATGATTTGGCCTGCATACTCTATTTGGAGTGATGGTTACTGTACAAAGGAAGATTGAATATGGTAGAAAGGAGTGTGTTTGAAATGAAGAGAGGCGTGAAGATCTGATTATCGTGTCAGGTGCAATATGACTTGAGTTCGGAAGGTATTGCTGAACATACAGTTGATGTCAATAGGGAAAGTGCAGACTTATACAAATGGTGGGCGAGCATGAACTCAGGAGAATTTACGGATTTCATAGCCGTTACACTCAATGTAGTGTCATTGGGAGATGTCGATAAGGAATTCCACATGTGGGTTATCTCCTCTGTGCAGCTAGCGGTGGCGTGATGTTGATGAAGTTTTTGCAAGGAATATTACTTGCTACCCGGTAGGAGGTCGCGTGTGTGATTGTGGCTGGCGATTCAGAATGTTCATGAAAATCTTAATAAAAGACTTCGAAAAGTCTGGCGGGTTAACGATGTGAGATCTTGGTAATTGAGAAGGAGAAATCCTTGCGGGTTCTAATTTTATATAATTACAGCTTAAGGCTAAGTGGGGGAGTCTGCTACCAACGAGTTGATTGCACGGTTATGTGTCGTATTATTTTCGGTTCGGGGTATACTGGTGAATCAGTTATGACTTGTAGAGGTCGAGATCAAGGATGACTCGGGTAAAGGAATTTCTGGACATAAGTTGTATTACACACTATGGTTATAGGAGGACCATAAAATAATTGAGTGGTTATTCACGAAGAATGTAGTGTACATGGAGCGGGAATTCGCTCGGTTGCATAGGAGTGTGGGTTACTCTTTATTTCCCTTGGGTGTTGGTGTGCTAATGGGGCACATGTCGTTTCGGTCCGTTTGGTCGGTTAATTAGAGATTAGAGTAGAGTGGATCGTTGTTTTAAAAGGCGTAGGTGTAAGGCGAGACGTTTTACATATGCCTCAGCGGGGAGTAATCCCTATAGGTATTTAGTTTTTAATATTTTATAAAATAATATAATGACAGTAAATATTTATAAACAGGTAAAATTGCATAAATATTAAAGAAAACTATATATATGTGTGCTCCATCCCCACAAAAGACTAATCAAAATAATCTATTATACGTTACTTACAAGCACAAGTAATCTGAGTCAAAGAATAAAGTTTTCTATATGGAGGAACAAAAAGGATGATTAACCTGCAATTTAAACTTTGAATTTGCTGCTATGAAGAAAATGTAGTTCTCTTTGTATTTGTAAAAAAAATTAAATATTCGTTGCTTTTGGGAGATATTAGCAGACTAGCGGACAAGATAAAAAATTGAAAAAACCATGAATTAGGGCTTAAATCAATAAAAAAAAGTCTTTACTTTTAAATTTAATACTTTTGAGTTCCTTTTTAAACCTTTTGAGTAATTACCAAACTGACTTTTGAGAATTTGGGTATTATATGAAGGACTAATTCAACTAATTTTATTTTAATTTGAAAAAGTCTCTGGGGCTTACTCCTTACTAAAAAAACGC